>KV908603.1:100000-102500 GCA_002005505.1 Botryococcus braunii | reverse complement strand
TGGATTTTGAAGCCTACTGATACATTAGTTGCGAGTTGGAAAGAGGTAGTTGGCCCAGGAAGTGCTTGGGGTTTGACCCTACTGATACAGGAGTTGTGAGTCGGGAAAACTAATCGGTTCAGGTGTCACATTAGGAACTGCTCGGGCTTTGAACCCGGCACAAATCGCAAGGTGTCTGGGATTCATGTCTTATCCTCAAGACGGAAGACGTGTTCCCCTCTGATTATCATTACTGGACTTATGGAAGTTATTGTTGAGACACCGATGGGTTTGGAGCAATCCATCCACTCCTTCAGCCTTTGGGGGAGCGGGTTGCATCAGCGAAGCGCAGAAGGGCCGCAACATCAGGCAAGGCAAGGAGCATAGACGTCACCCGGGGTTGCTGCACGACTGTTGAGTAAACATTGAAAGTAAAACAGCCTAGAGACAAACAGCCTCCAAGAGGGGACGGGGGGTGAGGTCGTATGGGAAAAACCTTCCAGTGGAGAGTCAGGTGCCCAGTTGCAGAAACAAAGGATACAGTGTAAGGGTATGGACAAGACAGCAAGGACTTGGTTGGTAATGCCACATGACACTAATGGCCCAGGGGCCCTCTTTGCATGGGTCAATGTGAAGAAATGCGTGGGGATACAGATCCCAGGTGTGTGTTCAATTTTGCAAATTGTGCAAGAGTTATTGTTGTACATCGTATGGGGTGGAAGTCAATGGTTGTTCAATCACTGACAGCTACTAGGCTGCGTTTGGCCAACCCCAAAACTGCCATAGAGGATTGGCCTACTCTCCACCATAAATTGCAAGCATACGCGTAGGGTTGTCAGATGCTGAAGGACCAATACCGCACTATCAGTTGATTCATGGTGTGGTTGTTGGGGGGTGGGGGTGGAATCGCTGCATGTAGCGATGTGGTGTACCTGATTGCAGCGTGCAATGTGTGGGTGAGCAAATCCCAACAGGGAATGGCTCATGTGGGGACAGGAGGATGAAGGGGTTGGTAATGCAATATGGGGTGGCACAAAGGTTGCATTCTTACATGTTAAGAATGATGTGCACCAGGACAGGTCATTGTGGGGCTGAGGTCATCGCGAGGCATCACTGGTTGTTGGTTTCGCTGAGCAAGGGGTGGGTGTGGAACAGGCACAGGTGGAGAACATGACGAACAAGTGGCATGTATACATGACCTTTGACGGTCGCATCAGTATGGCTGGCCTGTCAGGAGACAAGTGTCGTTACATGGCTGAGGCAATCAAAGACTCCGTTGAAAATGCTTGAGCTGCTGCTGCTGCTCCGACCTCCTTTTTTGCTACTCTGTGTTCTTCTTCGACAGTTTTTCTGTGCAAGCCAGTTGCACCAGGCAAAGGCTACATGCAGTGCCACGAGCTTGAGATTACAAAGATATTCCGGCGCATTGTTGTGACCTTGGTTGTCTGGACGACTGCACCATGTATGTTGTATGATGGTTGAGATGACAATGGGTCTTTAGAGTAAGGCCGGTGTGTATGTGGGGTGACTCTGATTAGATTAGGGATGAGGGCCGCGGAAGCCTCGAGTTATAAATGAAACGAAGGCAGCCAAGATGTTTTGCACAGATTCATGTGTTTCAGGATAGAAAGGGAAAAGCACAGGTGTTACCAGCTTCAGATAGGATGATTGAGCTGTTTGCTCTGTAAGTTCCTGATAGACCGGTCTCAGATAGATCAGCTGGTAGTAGGCAGGAAGGCTCACGGGGTCATGGGTTGATTCAACATGCTCATCTCCATGCCAATATTTGTAGTGTTCTAGATCCGCCCGAGGGTGGTGATACTCCATTTATCTGGAATGGACGGTTGGCATCACTATACGTCAGCAAGAGCCAACTACTTTACCTGACGTGTTACACCGGAGGCGTTGGAAGGAACGAACATTTCACCATAGCACTTGACCTTGCAACGCAAGATGTAAGTACTTCCCATGGCCCGAGATATGAGATAACGCCAATAGCGATGCCCTAGAATAGTCTCTGCTCCAATTTGCTGCAGTTCATTCCGTCTAAGTCCTTTCTTACTGTCAGCTTCCCTCACATTGCAACTGATGGGACAGTCATGCATTCGTTGCTATTCTCTGAGATACCCTTAGAGATGCACATAAACTACAATGTGGTGTATTGAGCAATCAGAATATAAGCTGCACTCGCTCTCCGTACAAGGTGTACCTTTGGCTCATGTATTTCTGGACCGCTCCTCTTGTTACCGATATAAGATGAGTGCAAACTCCCTTCGAACCCTCAAGCCCAAGTGTTAATCAACCCCCTCCCCCCCCCCCCAACACACGCACGCACACACACACACACACACACACACACACACACACACACACACACACGCACGCACACACGCACACGCACACGCAGACACACACACACACACACACACGACGTGCGCACGCACGCACACTCCCCCCCCCCTCTCCCTCTCTCCATGGACGCATTCAGGCTTCGTTGGATGAACCCCCTTGTCTCTTATGC
>KV908603.1:82500-92500 GCA_002005505.1 Botryococcus braunii | reverse complement strand
GGGTGTCATGCACGCCCAGAGAGAGAGGTGAGGGAGAGGAAGGGAGGAGGGGTAGTGTGGGAGAGGGCAGGGGAACATGGAAGTGAAGCATGCGTAAGGGGTTGAATGGAACTTAAATACTTAGTATACACCGCTCCCCTTCCCCAGCGGGTCCACCCACCTTGATGTAGTTAACGGCCATCTGGCAGAACTGGCAGAACTGGCCGGGATCTTCCACAGGCTTTTGTGCCACCAAATCATCTGAAGCAAGCAGCTTTCGCGACACAGCAGAGGCTAAATGCTGATTCTTGGCTGCTCCCGCCCGACTTGAGCACAAGCCCACGTGGGCACACACCTGCCAACACGCCTTTAGACTCAAACCACGGGCATCACCAATTAAGCACGGCAAAGACCATGACCACCCCTCCTATTTGCCCCCCCCCCCCCAAAAAAACTCTAAAAAAGGTGACCCCCCCCCCCCCCAAAATCGCTCTAAGAGTAAACTCTAAAAAAGAAGGTGAACATAAGCACCAAAACACACACAATCAACGAAAAAGGGGGGGGGGGGGAGAAGAAGACTGACTCCACAAGGAGAGCTGGAATAAATAAGGGTGGGGATTAAAGGATAAACAGCACAACAATATACTTGACGACCACCACCAGGTGCCAATGTGTTGTGTCTTGCAGCACAATCCTTATCCATCTAAACCGACGGAGCCCAAGTTGGCTTAGAGACGCGAGATCCTGCCGTGCTTTCGAAACCTACTGCAAGTGTATGTTGAATGGGCAAGCCACACACGGTGCTGTATCACTGCATCACGTCAAAAGAAGCCATGGCATGTTGTAACCCGCAGACATACAGCGGGGTCGACAGCACAACTTAGTCCAAGCCGCTCCTAATTTGTGCATGCGGCGTGGTCTCCCTGGACGTTCTTCTTTGAGGTACAACACAGCCACCTCAAAACAATCGTACATCAGCTGCCGATTAACCAGTACAACATGCAGTTCGCTGCACCTGGATCAACGATTTTGATGTGGTGATGAGTGAAACAACAGAAGGGGGTTTCCCTCGTGTGTTTCTTACGGCTGTTACCGCGGATATCAATCTCTTTAGGTTAGCGGGTTACTGTGCATGCCTCGAAAAAGGCCTCTGTGGCTTGCCGCCAGAGAGCGGTGGTGAAGCAATCCCTCCCCGGGGGCCCTGGAGCAGGATCTCTGCGGGATGAAGGATGATGAAGAGGCTGCGTGGAAGGTCCCCAGCCAGCCCCCACCAAACTCGGCCCACTTTGGATCCCGTCAGGGGTACCATGGGCGCTGGCTCCGCAGAGGTTTAGATACTGACAAATCTACGCGCAGCCAATCCACTCCCAGTCTCCGCCACCCCACCAGTTGAAAGACAATCCACACCCCTCCCCCCAATCTCCGTGACCTCACCAGGATGAGAACAGCCCGCACCCCTCCCCCATTTCCCAAGAATACGGGGAAAGGGAAAGGGTGGGAGGTAAAAGGAAGGGTGTTCCCTTGTTATTGTAAGCCGACAAGTACACAAGGCTCCTACGCCCCCTAATGATTACCAACAACAGCCACTTGCTGGACATGGCGAAAAGGATTTGTTGACTGCGCGGTACGAGCAGAATGGACACATGGCGCTGCAAACAGTACCACTCTTAGGCAGATTGGGGCTGCAGACACTCACAGCCTGGACAGATTCATGCTGCAGTCCAGGGGGGAAAATGTGAAGGTGCCTGTCCCAAGGATAGAGGACAAACACAATAGGGAGAAAAGCCAAATTAAGTGCCAGCCGGGACAAGTTGGGGCTGCAGGCAGCACCAATCTGAAAAGATTTATGCTGCACCAAAGAACCACCCTGAACAGATTTGGGGCTGCTCTTGAGTACCAGCCTGGACAGCTTGTTGCCCCAGGCAGTACCACCCTGGACAGCTTGTTGCCCCAGGCAGTACCAGCCTGGACAGCTTGTTGGCCCAGGCAGTACCACCCTGGACAGCTTGTTGCCCCAGGCAGTACCACCCTGGACAGCTTGTTGCCCCATGCAGTACCACCCTGGACAGCTTGTTGCCCCAGGCAGTACCACCCTGGACAGAAATCTGCTGCATGCAACTACCCAGCCTGGACAAAATCCGGCAGCAGATGGTACCACCCTGGACAGATTGGAGCCGCATTCTCTGGGACGGCACGTGCACAGTATCCCTGCAAAACCATTCCTTTGGAGGTGCAGGCATTCTCTGTCGAGCCAGTGCTACTGTATGCCTGCAAAACCATTTCTTTGGAGGTGCAGGCATTCTTTGTCTAGCCATCTGTACAATGTGCCTTTGAACGGCCCTCATTGGAGGTGCCTGCATTCTCTGTTGAGCTATTGCTACAGTAGGCCTGCAAAACCATCTCTTTTGGAGTTGCAGGCCTTCTGGCATTCTGTGGAGCCATCTGTACACAGTGCCTCTGCTTGAATGAAAAGTGCCTACATTCTCTGTCGAGCTATTGCTATAGATGCCTCCAAAACCATTCCTTTTGGAGGTGCAGGCATTCTCTGTGGAGCCATCTGTACAGTGTGCCTTTGAATGGCCCTCAGTGGAGGTGCCTGCATTCGCTGTTGAGGTATTTCTACGGTATGCCTGCACAACCATTTCTTTAGAGGTACAAGCATTCTCTGTCGAGCCATCTGTACACAGTGCCTCTGAATGAATGAAAAGTGGCTGCATTCCCTGTCAAGCTATTGCCATAGTATGCCTCCAAATCCATTTCTTTGGAGGTGCAGGCATTCTCTGTCGAGCCACCTGTACACTGCGCTTTTGAATGCCCACCTTTGGAGGGCATCCTCTGTAGAGCAATAGCTACAGTATGCCTGCAGAATTCCCTGATTAGAAGTGCCTGCCCTGCATTGTCTGAGGAACAAACTGTACAGTATACCTCCCAAACCCCCTATCTGTACGTGCCTGCATGCCCTGCAGAAAGCCTTCCGTACAGTATGCCCACAAAAATGGCTCTTTGGAGGTGCCAGCAATCCTCTTGAGCAATCTGAACAATGTGCCTCCAAAAAATCCTGTGTTGGAGTGCCTGCATCCTCGGTTGAGCCATCTGAGCAGTATGCCTGGAAAACCCCGCTTTAAGGGTGTGCCTACATGCGCTCTTCAAAGAGCTATCTGTGCAGAATCTCTACAGAAATTTCATGTTTGGAAGGGCCCGCACGCTGCATAGCTCACCAGACAATCGGCTTTGATACTTTCCTTGGCCCAAGGGGCTTACCTCGTTCGGCGGCAGGGCTTGAACCAATTTGATGAGCTGAGGTACATACTCCTTTACCATCTCGCGGCACTCCTCAGTGACAATCCCTCTTGCTCCAATGGCCTATGCCCACCAAACAGTATCCGCAAGTCACTTCGGCTACACAGTCTCCTCCAAAGTAAACATGGCCATCGATTCCCATAGGCCATCGCCACTACTGTAGAGATACGTGATATTACAATATTGATTCGACATTACCTGACAGGGAATTTGCGGATGCGACATTACCTGATTCAGGATTACCAGATCCTACAGCCTTACCGGCAGCTAATACTCCAGTCCCTGAACGACATTACGTGACATGACATTCCGTGATATGGGGGTTGAACAATCTAGTATTATAAACATTAACGGATACTAGACTTCACTGATACTTTGTTCCCTAATACTGCAACACCGGATACTACATTACCTGATACTGGATTACCTGGCAAGACATTACCTACTACGATATTACGGTACCAACTAGAACATTCCCTGACATTAAAATACCGGATGCACTGAATACCTGATGCTAACACCTGATACTACATTACCTGATCCTACATAATAAGATGCTACAACACCTGAAACTACAATACCTGATACTAAAGTACTGGTTACAACATCG
Organism: Botryococcus braunii; assembly: GCA_002005505.1. Taxonomy (NCBI): domain Eukaryota; kingdom Viridiplantae; phylum Chlorophyta; class Trebouxiophyceae; genus Botryococcus; species Botryococcus braunii. Next base: position 88,611 of record KV908603.1, on the reverse strand, counting down.
ACTCCTGGCCTACAAAGGCTGTATGCATGGAAGACACTTTTGGCAGGGAGAACCTTGTTAATCACAGCAATCTCGGAGCTCGGGCCCACTAACAGGGAGGTCCCGCTGTCAGCAATCGCCTGGCAGCCACCTTTGCAGCTGGCCACGCCCGGCACATCGATCCCATCCAGTGTGAATTGCCAGTATGCCTCCCTTGTCACCTTCGACCTGTCCCTCCCACCAGCCCACAGTTGACGATGCATGTTTGCCGTGCATCCCGAGCACTTGCACTCTATGTGTATCGGATGGCTCACACCCACATCCACCCCATCTTCATCCCCTCCCCACCTCCTTCCTGCTCTCTTTTATCTGTCCCTCCCTCCCTGCCCCCACCCACCACGACCCCCACCCCCCACTCTCCCCTCCCCCCCCCCCCTTCTTTGTGTGTGTGTGTGTGTGCGTGTGTGTGTGTGTGTGTGTGTGTGTGTGTGTGTGTGTGTGTGTGTGTGTGTGTGTGTGCGTGTGTGTGTGTGTGTGTGTGTGTGTGTGTGTGTCTTTCCCCACTCCCCCTCTCTCACCGTCTTGAACTCCCTCCTCTGTTCTCCATTTCCTCCCTGTCCCCCTCCTTCCCTCAGTTCCGCCCTACCCTGCGCCCACCCTTCTCCCTGCCCCCCCCCCCGTTTTTTCTAACACACACACACACACACACACACACACACACACACACACACACACACACACACACACACACACACACACACACACACACACGCACGCACGCACGCACGCACGCACGCACGCACGCACGCACGCACGCACGCACGCACGCACGCACGCACGCACACACACACATACACACATAGTGGATTAGGGAGAAAGAGCCAAAGAGAGGGGGAGATTGGAAACACAAGTTCGTGCAACGAGACATATGTAGGAGGCAGCGCGCATGATAGGTACCAGAACTGGCTGGCGCTCGAGTTCCAAGAGTCGTTCACGGGGTTACTCAGGCACCACGGGCCAGGAGTAATCACATGCGAGCGAGCAACCGCGAGTGCGCCCACGCAATAAGCTTCCAAGGAAGTGAAAAGAGGGGGGGGGGTAAGTGAGGGGGGGGGCGCAACAACAGTGCCTCACCAGACATGTTCGCCCTTGTGGTGGGCAGGGTCGATGCCCCCAAGAACGAGCTCCCCACCGGTCTTGGCCCCCGAGGGCCCTCGGTTCAGCCAGAAGGAGAAGACGGGCTCAGCCAGTAGGCCTTGCTGGATCATGTTGTGGAAGGGTGGCAGTGCCCCACCCACCGAAATCCTTGGGAAGCCCAGACCCTGCCACATCCCCACCACCGTCAGACTCTTTGCGGACGAACACCCAAACTGCATGGCTCTTGGCCCGGAGCAGCGCGCGCCGGGTCATTCAAGGGAGCCTGCATGCGTGCATGGGCAGTGCCCCGCCTGGGCCCGTACCTGCGTGCATATACACACACACAAACGTGTGTGTGTGTGTGTGTGTGTGTGTGTGTGTGCGTGCGTGCGTGCGTGCATGCGCGCGTGCGTGTGTGCGTGCGTGTGTGTGTATGTGTGTGTTGTAGGAACGACATGGAAGAGATCCTTATGTGTGATTGTGTGTGTGTGTGTGTGCGTGTGTGTATGTGTGTGCATATGTATGTGCGTGGAGAAACCGAGCATGAGAACCTCCTGTGTTTGTGCGAGTGAGAGAGTGTGCGCATGGGCGCTCGCGCGGGGGAGGGAGGGGGAGGGAGGGAGAGGCGGAGAGAGAGAGAGAGAGAGAGAGAGAGAGAGAGAGAGAGAGAGAGAGAGAGAGAGAGAGAGAGAGAGAGAGAGAGAGAGAGAGAGAGAGAGAGAGAGAGAGAGAGAGAGGAGAGAGAGAGAGAGAGAGAGAGAGAGAGATATATAGAGAGACAGAGAGAGAGAGAGAGAGAGAGAGAGAGAGAGAGAGAGAGAGAGAGAGAGAGATATGCACCCTCGCACCCACACACAGACACACACACACACACACACACACACACACACACACACACACACACAGAGACACACACACAGACACAGACACAGACACACACACACACACACACACACACACACACTCACACACGCGCGTGCGCGCACAGACAGAGAGGGAAGGGAGGGGCACTGGTGGGGTCCTGTACAGTGGTCACTGGCTGGTCATGCACAGCTTGCTCTATGCTTCCCCAAGTACAGGATTCACTCTCTAAATTTCATTTACACCAGCCTACTGAGCAAGCCGAGAAGCCAACGGCACAGAGGGCCAGTCATAATGATGCGACACCCCACACATAAACCTGGATGCAATTGTACATTGTGCAGGGGTGGACGACAGAGAGATGGAGCAAAGGGGGAAAAGGGGGAGCTAAGCAGAGAAGGAACGAAGGGGAACTAAGGGAAACGGAGCTAGGGCGAACTAAGGGAAACTAAGGGGAGAAGGAACTAAGGGAAACAAGGAAACAAACTACGCTTTCAACTCATGAAACTCAGGGAAACGAAGGGCAGAAGGAACCAAGGGAAACTAAGGGAAACTAAGGGGAGAACGAAGTATGTTGAACTGATGGAAACGAAGGGGAGAAAGCAAAAGGGGAGGAGGCACACCAGAATGCCGTCAAATTTGGCTGCAAAAAAAGCCAGGCCTGGCTCCTGCGTGGCCTCGGCAAAAATCTGATCCTGCACCTTGATAGAGCCCAGCGTCACCACGTCCTCACTGAAGAAGCCAGACAGCGATCCACTGCCGTACTGGATTGCAAACTTCGTGCCGTTCGCCTGCAAGCCCTCCCCCCAACTTAGTGAGTGAAATGCTTACCGACGCCTCCCTTCCCAGGTCCTCCTTTCCTCTCTGTCCACCCAGAGCTTACCCACCTTCCACATGTTCAGCGCATCGCGCATACACACACACACACACACACACACACACACACACACACACACACACACACACACACACACACACACACACTCTCACACTCACACGCACACTCACACCTACACTCACACGCTCTCTCTCTCTCTCTCTCTCTCTCTCTCTCTCTCTCTCTCTCTCTCTCTCTCTCTCTCCCTCTCTGTTTCTCTTTCTTTTCTCTCTCTCTCATTCTTCTCTCACCTCCTCTCAGATGCCTGCAGCCATCTGCATCAGCTGGGAAGCCAGAGATGAGAAAAGCGCAAGGGGAGGTGGGGGGGAGGGGGCATATACTATTGGGGACTCCTACAACCATATACCCTCCCCTTCGTTTCCTCAAAGCCCTCCTCCTGACCACCCGTGTGGCTCTCCTCCTTGCCTTCTTTGAGGTCGTACCCCCCCCCCCCCAAACTTTAACTTCCAGATGATTCTGAAGTCCTCCCCTCTCCCCCTCCTCCCCTGCCACTTTACAATTTGGGCTGTCCAGGACTTGCAAAATGCCCAATGGGATACACAGTCACTCCATTGACGAGGTTTGTGCAGCAACAGTTTACTATTGTTGTTCAACATGAGGAGCGATGCACAGGAGTAGATATGTGGTTAATATTTGAGGGGGATGGTTTGGCTTGCAAAATGCTACGCATTTGCTCTTGTTGGCCAAGTACCTTGTAAGTTGCAGAGTACGCTGAGTTGTACTTCCGATGCAAGTCGCAGGCGAGTTGAAGGAAGCTGCACTTCGACGATGGCACCCACAGGTTCGAGCTGCCGGTGTCAAAAATGACTGAGAACCTTTGGGTAGGTGTTCCGATCCCAATCTCTCCATAGTACTGCACAAAACCCCGTTTCCAGTGAGACTAGTTTCACATGTAGCTTTGTCAAAACCCACAAGCATGACTAGCCAACATGCGGTTGTGTGAGCAACTGCTAGGCATGAAAACCGGGGAAGATGGAGCTATGAAGACATTTGCCTTGCAACAATGCAGGAGCTCTTTGGAAGATGCGAAAGGGTCTAAGACATTTCCCAGAAGCTTGTACAAAGGGAAGTTTCCCAGGAAGTACGGTTAGTGCCAGCCGTACAACCTGAGTCGTTGACATACCACATACCATCAAACAACGACATCCTTAACAATTGAACATCGTTTTGATGATGGGAACAACGACGCCTCAGGGGCTTCACTCTGCCCTCTGAGTAATCATGACTGTGAACCATCTAGAACTTTTCGTCTACGGGACATCAATTATAGAGAACCCAGCCACATAAAATGACTTTTGTTTAACACAGTACATTGGAACCATCGTATCGGGAACCACGATACCCGTAAACTCGACAAAGGAACCATTACCCCAAGGATAGATACCCGAAAGTGAAGATCCAGATACCCATAATCAATGGGGAAAGGATCAGACGTGCCTGTGCATCCATGAAATCTAACAGAGGGATGTCATCTCCTCCGTTTAGGGATGCCCCAAGATATCTCTGTCGGAGCAATGCATGCTGGGCGTTCAGGGAATCAAGGTCTAAAGTACGCTTTTGAAGCTCAATCTTCAGGGGCTCTGCTGCTGACACAACGACATGTAATGCGATGAAAAATGGGAGCGACAACCCTCGAACCCCCATGCTGATCACGCCCGTGACGCGAATACCGAGATACCTCACCTGCACAGTGACTAGAGAGCAGATCTATAACCTATTTTAAATGGTTCCACACTGTATCCTTAGTGTTGAAAGTGGCAACGGCTCCGCGCACGTAGGACTTCCATTAAGCGAGAAGTCCCACGCAGACGACAGCTCGGGATCGCGGCACCGGTACCCGCGCTCCCGGCGGAGTGCTAGCTAGGGAGCACATGCACACTGTGTGTGTCAATCTGGATGTGAAACTAATAATGCCCCAACAAATAGCAGGGACTTATCATCCTTAACATTACATGAAAGTGTAAACGCTTATTCTTGTTTCCTACATGCCATATCAGATCAACCCAGACTTCGAAAATGTCAGAGCAGCGCAAAGCCACACTCTCGATGGTCATATAATTGTAAGTACGCCCCGTGTCTTCCTCCCCATTGCCATGGCGGTGGCAGGAAAGGGGGGGGTGTGAGAGAGAGAGAGAGGGGGGGGGGTACTCTTTAAGTATCTGGCTGGCCAAACGATTGTCTCTCGCAACATCCACGCAGCCCAAATGCCAGACAGATATCGGACGAATTTAAAACAATGTGATGGGAGACTGATGGCACTAAACAAATCCTCTCCTTCATGACCACTTGCCAGCGAGTCTAACCAGACACGTTCATATGTTCAAGCAATGATCTGTTGATAATCTGTTGAACCTGTTCAAGCAATGATAATTACGTACTTTATCTGGTTTCCAAGTAGTGCTTTAATTGCATAGTAAGTGGTTCATAATGTTCTCCTTCAGGCACAAGGAAACTTGCGAGATATTTATCACTTTTCGTGTGAGGAAAGATATCCGACCTCAGAATAAAGCCACGAAGGGGGCACGTGGGCAGAGGTTTGGGAGGAGGGTGACACGTGGCCAGAACTTTACCCGAAAGGTCAAGGTCCGGGTTGGATCTTTTCATGGCAAGCCCCTGTCTTCTTTGCATTTACATGCAAAATTCTTCAAGGATTTGTTACCATTTTCTTGATTTAAGTAGTAAAGGGTTTGAAATCTAATTTCACCGTCTTTGCAACTTCGGGGATCGGTCGGCGGTTCAGATCATGCAAGCGATGCATCAATTTACCTCGGCGTGCAGTCTATCAGGACATTGTATTCCACTACCGTATCCATTTCAATGTCAAAGATTGTCTTCTGTTCGTATTGGGCTTGCGAATTCCTTGCGCCTTGTGAGAAGCGGTAAGTCGCTACATCGAGCAACGAGCTTTATCAAGAGGGATGGGCCCTGGTGCGCTGATGATCGGGGATCCTGCATGTTTTTGACGTTACAAGGCTTTATTAGGTTAACAATCAGAGGTGGTTCCCGACGTCGGGCTACCACAGGGGAAGGGTAGGGTGCGGGCTTGCTCGCCATTACGCTTATTACCACGGCAAAGTGGGCCTCAATCCGTCAGATTCGAATTGATTCTGGTGCACGCACAATCTACGTTAGGAGGCTCCCCAGACAGCCTGTGTCTTGTCAGTGACAGAACATTGCCCTGTCCCAAGAAGTCATGAGTACGTATTGTTCTGTATTTGATTTTGGGGTAGGGCTGA
>KV908603.1:72500-77500 GCA_002005505.1 Botryococcus braunii | reverse complement strand
TTCCTTGCTTTTGTCCCCCGCCCCCTCTCTCTCTGTCTCTCTCTCTCTCTCTCTCTCTCTCTCTCTCTCTCTCTCTCTCTCTCTCTCTCTCTCTCTCTCTCTCTCTCTCTCTCTCTCTCTCTCTCTCTCTCTCTCTCTCTCTCTCTCTCTCTCTTCCCCCCCCCTCCGTCCCACTCTCCCCCCCTCTCTCACCCCCCCCTCCCACACACACACACAGCCACACCAGCAGACACATGGTTTGTGTGCGGGATTCTGAAAGTTGCTAAAATCTTGGTCGTGCAAGTGATGCGTAACATTAATTCCGCTCTTGTAATGCTTAAGGGAGCAGTGGTGGATTGTGTGGTTCTTGACGGGGCTTTGGAGTTATGCAGTTTTTTATTATTTTCCGATATCCCCCATACTTGAGGACTAATGCTGGATCATCTGGCCATCGACAGGGTGGGTCTTTAAATTTATTAGATTATTTGTTAAAGATGTTTAAATAGATCTGAGGGGCGGGGCTGTACTTCACGTACTTCCCCCCTGGGTGTGTGAGGACCTGGACTTGTGCCACTTGAAAGGCACCATGTATGGGATGGTGGGGGTGATCGAATATTGCAAGATAAGTATTGAATAGTTAACAAAAATGGGCAATTTCAAAATGGGGGCGTGTTGCAGGAGTCTACAACCGGATGTACACTCTGACAGCACAGTGTTTTGAGCCGGACCTCCCGAAGTACAAGGCGACTCTACAGGAGGTGGTCCAATCATTCAGCCCGCCCCGATTTTTGTGATGACGCAGCCATTTTCTCAGCAGAAGCCTGACCATTTACCTCATCACTCGACCCATCATTCACATGCTCGGTGTACTCACCCCGAAGGCGCTCAGCTTACTAGAACGAAGAAAATATGACATTCAGGGCACAATGGCTGGAGAGGATGACAACTGACCTGTCGAGACCAACCGCTTGATAAGAAATGCTGCCGCTGCTTCGCAGGGGTGTCCTGAAACGCATGGAGGATCTCTGGAGTTTTATGGCAGGGTTTTTTGGACATTGAATGTGGTACAAGGGAACCAATGTCTCACGTCCACCGATGTCTCATGTTCAATTTAGTGCGCGTCCAATTGCAGTTCTTGCGAAGTTGGAAACGAGAGATTTGTTGCTGCAGGAGGGGTGTGGCTTTGTGTCCCACAGGTTTGCCTTGCAGAGTGGACACCTGCCGGAGTTTGCAAGCGTTCGCTCTCGCCTCTCACCAAGGAGTTTTCCTTTGCATACCAACTCCCTCCAGGTCAGATGTCACATGCATACTAGGTGGACAATGCAATGGATTAGTGTTATGCATGAGTCACGTGTAACATTAATTGGCTAATAACCACCATGTGACCCATCATGTGACATGATCCATCATGATAACCCAGCGGTACGTGTTAGCCAACTTACACATGGCGTTGATTCTCTCCGTCCGGTCTCTACAAAAAAAAAGAACCCCTCCATGCAAATAGGTTCCTCAAAGGCCTTGTTCTTTGATGGAGCCGTCGTGTCTGGACAGTGAGGGTGGGAACCGTCTTTGACTTGGCAGCTGCATGTAGACAGGCCTATGCAGACATAATCCTTTTGGTGGCGGCGTTCTGGGAAGCGCAAGTGGTTGGATTAGCCCAAGTGGTTGGATTGGCCCAAGCGGTTGGATTAGCCCAGGAGCTTGGATTAGCCGAAGGGGTTGGATTAACCAGGTGGTTGGATTATCCCAGGCGGTTGGATTAGCCCAAGCGGTTGGATTAGCCCATGTTGTTGGATTAGCCCAAGCGGTTGAATTAGCCCAAGCGGTTGGATTAGGCCAAGTGGTTGGATTAGCCCAAGCGGTTGGATTCGTTGCATATTGGTTGCGGGTGTCCGCCCATTGTTGTGTCGAGAATGATGATGTCAAAGCGAGGATGCAGGTGCCGAACGCAGCCGCCGTGGCCCAAGAAAGAGTTCAGGGCTGGGCAGGGCAGTGCTGGTGGCACCATTGTGGTTCTGGGCCAGTAGGGCTGGTAGTGGGTCAGCCCCACAGGGTCTCCCACAGGGTCCCCATTGGTGGACCAGTAGCACTGGTACTGGATCGCCCCCACGGGGTCTCCGACTCGGTCCCCTATGGTGAGCCAGCACTACCGGTACTGGATCATCCCCACGGGGTCCCTCGTCGTGGGCCGGGTCATGCACACTTTACACTCTTTCTAGTACCAGCAGTGGGTCACCCCGAAGGGTCTCCCATAGGGTCCCCTACGGTTGGCATCACCCGCACAGGGTCTCCCACAAGGTCCCGTATGGGTGGGTCCTTGCCATGGCAGGGCTGTGTGAGCTGGGCATTGTCTTGGTTGTTTTTCAGTACGTACTGCAGTGGTGCTGTTCAGGCCAAGGGACCCGGACCGCGACGCAGCAACGGACATCGCAGCAATGGACGTAGCTTGCCGCATGTACCTCATGCCCCACCACACTGCAAGCGCACAGCACAGACCAGGGAAATGCTGGCTATTCAAACCCTAGATTTATTAATTTAAAACACTTTTGTTGATTTATGAAGAAGATTAAGCCAGAGTCGGCTAAACATGAACACCAGCTGCACAGGTGTTAAACCCCATGCCAGAATGCCAATGCACCCCACGCAGGGATTGGTTTGCCCAGTGCGGATAGCGAGGAGTGCACTATGACTTGTGCAGGTGATGCCCTCGCATGCAAGGCAGCATGGGCTGATTTCAGTATGTTATGCACACGATGTGGCATGAGCATGGCTTTGGCTTCACATGGCACTGCCTACACATAGCTCGTGATGGCATTGGTGGCTGCACATGGCACTGGCTTCACATGGATTTGGCTGCTCGTAGTGGTGGAGGGGGTGGTACGCGACGCAAGGGGGGGGGGGGGAGGGGGAGAGAGAGGGGGCAGATGGAGAGTGAGGCGCGCGCGCGCGCGTGTGTGTGTGTGTGTGTGTGGGGGGGGGGGGGGTGCGCGCGTGCGCGCGCGCGTGTGTGTGTGTGTGTGTGTGTGGTGTGTGTGAGTGTGTGTGTGTGTGTGTGTGTGTGTGTGAGAGAGAGAGAGAGAGAGAGAGAGAGAGAGAGAGTGAGAGAGAGAGAGAGAGAGAGAGTGTGTGTGTGTGTGTGTGTGTGAGAGAGAGAGAGAGAGAGAGAGAGACAGACAGACACACACACACACACACACACACACACACACAGACAGACACACACAGACAGACACACACACACACACACACACACACACACACACACACACACACACAGAGAGAGAGAGAGAGAGAGAGAGAGAGAGAGAGAGAGAGAGAGAGAGAGAGAGAGAGAGAGAGAGAGAGAGAGAGAGAGAGAGATACAGATAGATGAAGGGGGGGGGGGGGAACATCCCGTAGGTTTCGGTGTGGAGGGTTGCAGTCCTGTGACGAAAGTCGCGCCCCCTCCCCCCAAATACCTGTATCAAACACGTGGAATGACCCCCATTGACTGCCGATCCATGGTATGTGGATCCGGGCCCGGCGTATGAATACCAACACATGTTGACCAAATGGCCAACGTTGGGATAGGCTTCACTTTTTATTCTAAATGCTGCAAAACAGACTGTAAATGAACGGAAAGCAGGCCGCCCACCAGCCTGTGCTGGTTTCTCCCTACCTCCTGTGAGTCTCAAAACCAATGAGTCTGTGTGTTTCAGGCTGGGTTTCAGCCAGGAAACCTGTCAGCCATCTGGACTAAAGCCGAGCTTATAAGCTAACTAGGAGGGCGGCCGCCCGCGGATGACTTGTTGCAGCGGCGGGGCCACATGTGACGGGGCGAGCTGGCGTTTAGATCTAGCTAGGCTGTAGCTTGCAATTGGGAGAGTAGCTCCGGAGGAACTGTACAGTTCTCCACATGTGGGCTATCTGGCACATTTTTGTATGCACCTCCCTTTCTCTCCCTCCCTTACTCTTCCCCTCCCTTCCATGATCTGCTAAGGGACGCACTGAGATGGAGAAGGTGAGGGAGACTTTCTGCACCTTTCCCTCCCCGTAACCCCCCACCTCCACCCCCCCCCGTTTTGTCCTATTCGTGACCAAGGTCTCTCCCCGTGATGCTATCCTGACAGACTGATGGGGAAATGCTTGCTGCCAAGCGTAGCTATACGTAGTCTTTAGCCAAAGAGAGAGTGTAGACAGAACCATATGACTAGACAGAACCATATGCTTGCCCGGAAATCCCCTCGAAAGGTTTTCGAACGAGCGCTGTACAGCGGCGCTGTCCCGGACAGCATGTCCGTAGACTGTATGCAGGCTGTAGCCTACAGCTTGCCCGCTCTCTTGTCACCAAACCAAATCACGGGGAGTCTTCACCTGCAACGGAAGTATCATCTGCCATTTAGGTATATTGTCGTGCTCGCGAACCACAGTTTATATGCCATTCGAGTACCTGCCGACATTCCTACCCACGGACGTTCCATATTGTGGGTTGCCTTCACAACTGGATGAAATCAATTCACTTGTTTCTTGGCGATTTGAAGACAAACGAGCCTAGTCTTGAGCGCAAACGAAACAGCATTTCCAAGGAGCTCTTCCTCCAAGAGGACGCTGTGCTATGGAAGACGCGTGCATGGTTGAAGCAGGACAAGATGAGGGTGGAGCGAGGTCGTCCCCTGCAGCGTCCAACCAGACTCAGCAGCACTTGCATGCGCAGGGAAGCATAACTCCTGCTTCAGGCAAGAGAGGGGAACCACAGACCCCATGTGTTGGGTCAATTACTCCCGAACAAGTCTCTCTGGAACAAGAGTCCTCGACCCATAAAGACAGACTGGCAGAGAGACAAACAGGCTGTACGACCGGAACTGCACTGCCGACAAATCATCCCAACCAGGAGTTAATGCCGCTTCATCCAAATGACCTCATATACTTTAAACGGGAAATAAGTGCTATCACAGCTGACATGGATCGGTTATTGCAACAGGTGGGAGCTCTTGAGTTTCGTCTATTCTCCGTTCAGCATTGCTCTTCCGTAACATGCTAGG
>KV908603.1:0-67500 GCA_002005505.1 Botryococcus braunii | reverse complement strand
AATGTACTTATGAAGACTACAAATAGAGGGCACTTGCATGTGCTTTTCTGGCATGTGTATTGTGGGTCTTAATGGCATATCTTAGTGAATGAGGCATCTTTTGTGAATGGAGGGGAATCCAAGACATGTCGAAGGCAGACAGTTTTGGATAACATTGCAAAGTCAATTTTGCTATAAAAGCAGCTTTCACTATTTTCAAAACTTTTCTCACTCTTTTATCATATTTCTTGGCAAGTGACCTCAGCTGTTCCGTGCCTGCTTAGTGCAAAGGCACTACTAAGCCTATGGTGCGTTACGGAAGTAGGGTTTCTTGCAGGGGTGTCGCCAAGCGAGGATGCTGTCAAGGGTGCAGAAGGGCAAACAGCACCATGTCAGGGTGGTTCTGTACCTATGGATATTGATCTGCAGCCGGCCAAAAATTGAGTATTTATAAAGGCCAGCTTCGACTTCAATGCGGGGTCACCACTCCCTTATCGTATTACCTGACAATTTCAAAGTCTGATGTGATGACATACATCATGGAATGCGGGTGAGCAAATACGAATGCACTTCGCTCAGTAATCTCAGGCTGGCAGGTTGTCAAGTTGAAAACTTGTGTATAAATGTAGCATCAGTGAGCAAAGCGTACTTGGTTTTTCTCTGATGGTGCTTTCTCAGCAAGAGGCCAAATTGTTGCTTGTACATTGCCCAGCGTTTTGTAATGGGATACCGAAGGTGTCTGGACACTGGGGGTCTTGATATCCGTGCAAGTTGCATGATGCAACCCAATAGTGGCATGGATACGTCAGTGAAGTGCATGAAGGATGTTTACTGAAGTAGAAGTGTCAGTGTAGATTTGATTACTGATTTCTGAGAACCATGAAGAAAGCTTTAAGGTGGCAACGATTTATTTTAAAAAGAGTTCCTGCCAGCAGCAAAGAGTGGGAAGACCTTGATCTCGCCAGGCGTTCTGTGCCAGCGTCGGAAAGGAATAGTATGGACAAAAAGTGATGAGTGATACACGAGCACTGGAAGTATCATCGGAAGAGAGGGGGAGGTCTGTGCTCCTTCTGTGTTGTGTTATAGTTAATATTGATGGGGACTCTGCTTAGGTTTCCACGTGTCTTTGACATTGCGAGCATCATCAGTGGTTAACACAAACTGCGACCATGATGCTTAAGCAAAGCTTGTGTCACAATGGGGTGGCTCTACAAGCGCAAATGCTGCTTGATGGTGCTCATTACGATGTGCGAGGGCTTGAGTCTCGATTATGCATTGTCACACGGTGGATTTGGCGTCTCCTGTGGGCACATCTTGAATGAAGGCAGTGATGTGTATTGCTACCTTGTTATCACGATGCTGAAAACTGCTAACCAATACGCTTCAATCCTGCTCAAGACTGTACACCCACCATGGTGAATTTGAAGTTTATCGTACCCAGTTCTCCTATGTTAGCTATAGGAAGCTGCTAAACCGTGCTCAAGACTGTTTATCTATTAACTGAAGCTGGGTCTGGAAGGGGATCTCTCAGAAGTCCTGCAGCTTGGTCATTATCAAACGCCTGACCAAGGCTTGTAGGAGCCTTTTGCCTGATGTTTAACCGTTTGTGCATCGCTCACTCACCCACAATTAGTCCGTGGCACATTGCCATGGAGAGAAGCCTCACACTTCAACAGTGTTTACGTGTCACTGATGTGTAAGACATAACCTGTCAACGCCTGTCAGCATTGACTTGGATTCAAAAAGCGAATACATGAGCTTGGCTACGTTTCCCCCCCCCCCCCCCTCTGTCAGACATCAACTCTTAACTGATGGCTAGAAAAGAATGCACTGGGGTAGAGACTTCGCCACAGCTGGCCTCAACAGAGGCGGATGGGATCTCAGTTCAGCACATTGCTTGTAGGGAAGTTGAGCCATCCCCTTGCAAGTGCTTACACGGTATCATATGCTCGACCCGCCTTGAAGGAGAATACACCCGTACGGTCGGGGCGGCATGAAACGATCAGATCTGCATAAGAATATTGGCAGGTCATGTCAGCAGGTCCAGCAACTGTCACGTTCAGCCATTCGTAGGCCGGCTGCTGGAAGAAGCGCTGTACAGGTGCAAAGATATCTGTTGTCATGTTGAGTTTAAGGGCCTCCTCCGAGACTTCCCACACCAGCTCCATGGTCTTTGCTTCGTCATCCACCTGTACCAAGCGTTGCTTCAGCAGGACCATCTGCCTCGAGGAAGAGCATGTCAGACATGGAGTAGAGCACACCAACCGGTATGAGGGGAATCTTATACTCGCGGCCTGCGGCTATCAATTGCCATCGTTGAGTTATGCAAGACGCGCTCGAGTATTATCAACACTTCCCTGGGCGAAATACAGAATAAGCAGATAAATTCTATAACCGGGCAGTCACAGGAACCAGTGAGGTAAAGGAAAAGTGCTCCGTCATGGTCAGAAGTGACTGCCTTCCAAGGAAATCGGAAAACGGACAAGAGCTTAGGAAAAGGTAAGCATGTGTCTCAACCGGAACACACGAGAGTACTGGATGTAGACTCTCAGTCAAAGAAGGTCATCCTGAACCTACGGGTGCTTACAGACTCTTTGAGGGCGGTGAAAAAGGTGGGAAAGTGCGGAGACCACGCAAGTCACATTCGGCCCTCCTACGTGCGAAAACAACAGGAATCCTTACCACAAACTTCATGGGCTTGCCGGCAATCGCCCGAGGGTACGGCCGGATGATGTAGTTTGCTCGGTGGTTGTGAAATTCGTCTGTGATGCTGTAGTCACTTCCCGAATATCCATCCGCCCTGAGCTCGTGGTAATTTGCGGTCCAAGCCCACTGGGTCCACCCTAAAAAGTGGCGGTCGAAAGCGTTGTAGAATGACGTTGCCAGCTGGCCCACCTGCTCCCAGACCCGAGCGTGTCAGTACACTGGAATCCCCCCCCCCCCCAGCGGGGTGGCGGGGTTGAGAAAGGAAGACAGGGATGAGCGCCATTGTCACTTAAAAGCGCCACCACAGCAAGGCAATAATAGTGCTTGGGGCCGAGGGCTGCCATAACAGCGCGATCTGGAACTTTGCCGCAGTTGCATGCTTCGCAGTGTCTGCCTTGATGACGAATGACGCAAAGAAGCAAATTGGAACGACATTTCAGAGCACTCCACAAACCCAGGAGGTTGGAGCCATGCTACAGCGCCCGCCTGGCAGAAAACAATCCCTATGTGTGCAACGTGGTGGAAGACGGAGTTTGGCTAAGCTCAAGGAGAGCTTTGCCTATGGCCACGCCACAGTTACAAGCACGCAGGCCACGTCACAGTTACAGGGCACGCAGGCCATGAACGAATAGGCTCCCCTAAGCTGCTTGTCTCTGTGGTAGGTGACAAAGGGAGGCAGGGAAACATGCTTGGGTCGGTTTGACTCATCACGGAGATGGTCAGTAAGGGGAATGTTGGCAGGAACGGTCGGGTCACAGACCATGAGCACATTGATGAATTTGTCGAGTACAGCTGCGAATGCGAACTCGCCCACAAAAAGAGGAACGTTCCATGCATCTGCCTTGGCCACAAACTTCCGGAAGACACCCTGGACGAATGAGTCGTTCTGGTTGTAGTAGTGCACCGACAGTGCATAGTTATCGAACTTGGGCTGAAGCAGTTCAATAGGCCCACCCTGCTCACCAGCAAACCCACATTTGACTTAGGCTCTAATGACCAGAATTTAGGCAAAGTAGTCTTCAATTTGGGACTAAACCCGATTCACTGCCCCCTCGCCCCCTTCATGGGGCAGGCCAAACAAGGCCACTGTCAAGCAATTTGTTGTTTTTTAGGACAGAAGTATATACAGTTTTTGTATGTACCAATAGATTAAGTTCTAGAAGATGCCTGCATGAACAGTGTTCCATGTCACTAATGATGAAAGGAATCAGAATAAAAAGGGCATGGAGCCTGACTTTACACCCACTGTGCCCCGGGTAGACTGGTGAGAGAAGCCCCCTCCCCCCCCCCCCCCCCGCACACATTCATCCCCACCCACCCACCCACCCACCCACACACACACACACAAAAGGGCACGCACGTGCGCACACACACCAGAACGCTCTCCCCACCCCCCCCCACCTCCCCCCCCCTCTTGCCCCCCAACCTTCTATCTCTCCCACGTGCCCCCCCCCCCTTTTCTCCAAATTGCAAGCTCTCGCACGCACGTGTCGTAAAAGGAGAGCCAAATCACCTGCATCTTGCCACTCAAATAGACTGCCAACATAATATGGTCCCAAACTAGGTTGCACTTCCACGAACCTTTCAGGTAGTGGCTGACCAGATGCCTTTACTACAAAGAGGACGACCCAGGCTGGGGTCCTTTAGTAATTCCAAGCTGCCATACCTGCCACGTGAAGAGGGATGCAGACACAAACAGGATGGCGTCTTTATGATGGCTCCGGATGCGAGAGGCAACATCCTCGTATAGAGCAGATAGTGCAGGGCCATCTGTGGCTGGCTCGTTTAGCATATCATACCCAATAACCCCCGGGATCTGTGCAAAGTGCTCTGCAAACAACAAATGCCAGATGAATGCATACTCCAGACACCACAGGACAGGCGAAGAATCATACCCTGCCCGTTCTGTCGACCGCTGTCCTAATGTCACTGGCAGGAATCCATCGTCCGACATTTCTGAGGAGTGATAACATGTGCACACAAAAAGACCCATTATGTACAGGGACACTGTCTCCATCTTCCCCTCTTCTCCCATCGCGCACGTGCGCCTGTGCGAGTGGGCGTCAATGTGTGTGTGTGTGTGTGTGTGTGTGTGTGTGTGTGTATGTGTGTGTGTGTGTGTGTGTGTGTGTGTGTGTGTGTGAGAGAGAGAGAGAGAGAGAGAGAGAGAGAGAGAGAGAGAGAGAGAGAGAGAGAGAGAGAGAGAGAGAGAGAGAGAGAGAGCTATGTGTCTGTGTGTGTGGGGGGGGGGGGGGAGGGGGTTTGGAAGGCACATAAGGGGCCGGGGGAAGGTGAGGACTTTGTACAGAAATTTCAAGACAACCGATTAGGGATGTCCAATGCATTTGATGAATGTCTGCTTCCATTATGTTCCTGTTGATACTGGCAGAAGCTTGTGAACCGAAATTGTCAACCATGCTGGAGACACACACACACACACACACACACACACACACACACACACACACACACACACACACACCACATCCTCTTGCGGTCGCCGGTCATTTGAGTGTATTATGTGACACTGCCTTGTCCTCTGAATGAGGCCTACTGGCACAAGACTTAAAAAAAAAAAAAAAAAAAAAAAAAAAAAAAAAAAAAAAGGGGACTACAAAAACAAATAAGATATAAGCCTCACCTGAAACCCTCGACCACATGTCAAGGAAAGCATCTTTAACACCATTCCAATTGTCCATGAAATTGATCCAAGCGGCATTAGATGATATGTCAATGCCATGGGACAGATCAAATGGTGATGGGCATTTGCCCGCAAAATTAGGAAACCAGGTAGGCGGATATGTAAGCAAGACAGGGTTTATGGTCCATTTTGGGAAACCACTGCCGCAGCCGCTATTTAGCCATCGTGAGAACCCGTCTTGATGCATCTCAATGATGGACTTGATCCCCAGCTCGTGCAAATACTGACAGGACACCCCCACATCACAACTTAGGGGGGGGGGGGTTGGCATGGCTGAGGTCACCAGGTACATCGAACATTCATGTCCTGTGCACCACCTCCACTCCCCAGACTTGCTGGAGGGCAGTGCAAGTTTGTGTTACTACTTCCTTGAGAGTTACTCATAAGGAGGAGCACGACCTGAATGGAGGATAGGAGGACAGTAACCGAGGGATTGACTGTTGAAAGTCATCAAGACTCGTTTTAGGCACAGAATGAGTCTAATGATTAGCAGTATTTATAATGTCCCAGAATTTTTGGCCAAACCTTTGCAACATGATTGTGCATCATTTGAGGACATCACAAGACTTCAATAAAGTTATGACGGCCTACATTTTTGGGCAGAATACGTGGAGAGTCCTTAAGAGATAAGCACCTTGACAACCCCATCAACATAGTCAAGATAGGTTGAATTGTAGTTGCCACGGGTTGGCTCGTATGCTTCCCACAGGAAGACCATCCGGACTACATTGACACCCCACACTTGAAACACGTTTAAGGTCCTTAGGTCTTGAATAGGAGTGAACGGCGGTAAGCGTCCATCTCCCGCCACATTGACGCCACGTAGTAGCAAGACCTGGGCATCCCCGGTGAAAAGGGGTCGAAGACGTCCATCTATTAGCTTCCTAGCAAAATCTCCCCCGATGCAGTCCAAGTTCTTGAAAACTATAGCAAGACTGTCGGCTATCTTGGGACATATTCATGTTACTTAAATCGTGGTTTAATGAGTTTCATGCTCTTCGAATCCCGGCTCGTCAAGAGCTCCAGCCGTAGACCTTACAGTCCATGTGCGACTGGCAACCGGAGTGTTCAGAAACTCACCCTTCCATTTTCGTCCAGAAAATACGGTCCTGGTCCAGCTTTAATAGTTACATCTCCTAAACCACCTTTACTGAAGCAAACTAACGCTATTAAGTTTAAATACGTGGCGTGAAGTAGAGCATGGCCCCTCATTGAAGCCGCAAGTCAGTTGTCGCTTCTGAGACGCAAACAGGCTGGGTCAAACTATTCGTATTTGATTCATTCGATGTTCCTCAAAGCCGAGGAGTCCAGAGCTCTGTTTCTTCGGAATGGAACATGTGCATCTGTCAATACTGAAGATTGAAAAGTAGCTCAATGGTTGTCACGTGCAGTCCCGCGGCGGAGTTGGCAGGGGCCCCCTGCGGTCACCCCAGTCGGTCACCTGATGTCACATGTGACCTAGAAAGGGTGGCTCATTCAGGTGACCGAGTCGGGTCGACCGACCGTAATCCGCCCGATGAACATCATCTCTCTGCAAATGCTCCATTTCTACTTAGGTGCACATGCAGACGACCTCAAGTTTGGTTATGATTGACTGCACAAGGTAATTCCACCAATTGGGTGCACATTTTGAACTGCAGAAGTACCGTTGGAAACCGATCGGGGTGTTCGTACGCGATGTCGTGCGCTACTGTTCCATTGCCCAGAAAGGCTTTCTAGATTGGGCTGAAATAGGATTCAATAAGATCAGGCTATGGGAAACTGGTCATGCCTGTGAGCTTTGCGTGGCTCGCATCCGCTGTGCCAAACGTCAACAGTCGCTTAACCGGGTTCTTTGCTGGCCATAAAACCCGTTTTGTCAGTGCAAGGCGTTACATTCATGAGTATGATGGCAGTAAGACTATGATTCGTTCTAGAGCAATGAAACTGATAGGTGCGGTTTCAGCTCTCTGGACTCCAATTTCTATCCTGTTCATGGATCAGAGCAACAAGTTTTTTTTTCTCACAACAGCAGTCGGCATACTTGTTCCTTTTGTTAAGTTCAATTGGTGACAAACTTGTTTTCAGGCCTCCTGGACATCATACGTGCTCTGTGCCACATATTAGATGGTACTATCGGTAAAACTGACATCTGACCACTTTGGTCTTGCAAATCGACAGACATAGGGGCGAACTTGACAGACAGTATGTTCAAGGGACATTACAATGACAAGCAATACCATCCCGAAGATCTCAAGGATGTCCTGGGGAGGGCATGGGCTGCCAGCATGGAAAGGATTGTAGTTACAGCTGGCAGTCTTAATGAAGCAAAGGCTGCCCTGGATCTTGCCAGAACCGATGGTATGTTATCTGGTGTTCTGTTGCCTGATTGTTTAAGGATGTGGATATCCCGTGGGCCCCGCTGGTTGACTGTGTTCAGCGGCTCCCGCATGCGTGCCCTATGAGTGCTCGATCTCTCTCATGTTAACTAAAGAAGGTTTCCTTGCTGTTCCCAGAGTATAGGGAAAGGTTCGTTCTCAAGTAGCCCGCAAGACACTTCGTGCGGATAATTTTTTTTTTTGTTTGCAGGCCGCTTATTCTGTACTGCAGGGGTGCATCCAACACGCTGCAACGAAATTTTTGCGTTTCCCGAGGGCCCTGAAGAGTATATGCGGCAGCTAGAAGAAGTCATTAAGGAAGGTGTTGCAGAAGGCAAGATTGTGGCAATTGGGGAGTGCGGGCTTGACAATGACAGGTGTCTCCTTCAAGTATCTGTGACTGCCCCCTATTCGAGTTAATGTGCCTTTTAATCCCAAAGGTGCCCTCCTAATCCCACCCACCCTCACAGACACACACACACACACACACACACACACACAGAGGGGGAGAGAAAAGGGGGGAGGGAGGGAGGGGGGGGGAGAGAGAGAGAGAGAGAGAGAGAGAGAGAGAGAGAGAGAGAGAGAGAGAGAGAGAGAGAGAGAGAGAGAGAGAGAGAGAGAGAGAGAGAGAGAGAGAGAGAGAGAGAGAGAGAGAGAGAGAGAGAGAGAGAGAGAGAGAGAGAGCGGGGGGGGGGCACGCATAGGAAGCATCCGGCATAATTCTTTTGAGTGTCAAGAAGCTTCCCGTTTGGGGAAAAGACTCCCAAGTATAAAAGTTCAAATCAGGGTGGCTGGGCCAAGTATGGGAATAACAATGACCTTTGGGAACCGATTACCAATGCTTTGTATGGACACCAGTACAGTGCTAGTGGCCCTCTCCGACGCCTTGCTGCCCTTCTTTCTCTTCGCCAAGGGTCTTTGGGAAGAAAGACGTGCTCTGGCCCCATTCTGGTGGTAAGGGGCGGGTGCAGGTTACACTTTTGTGATGCAGAAACACAGAAGAAGGGATTTGAGCTTCACTTCCCTCTGGCGGAGAAGTTGCAGTTGCCCATGTTTCTCCACTGCCGAGCAGCGGCAAATGACATGGTGAAGATGCTGACAAAACACAGGTGAGCAGCCTTCTTAACGTCATTCCTTAGTTTATGGCCATTGGGCAGGTTGAACGACCAATCCTGCCCAGTCCTGCCATTGCTCACTGGTTTATGGGAACTCTTCGATCAATCACTGCACGATGCATTTTTGAGTGCATGTGAGACCGGATGTATTTGTACTGTCTATCACATGTTTCAGGTATTGTACAGCTGCCCAGAGCAGCAGCTTTCATTAAGATGCTCTGTGCTTCGACTGTATGTCCACCAGGAGAGGCATGAAGTGCTCCACCATTCCCTTGCCCTTGAGTGTCCCTTAGCATTCTGCCGTAGGCTTTAGAAATGCCTCGTTACAGTATATTTCTTGCATTGTTACAATGTCTGACTCAATTCTGATTCACATATGGCTGGGGGATGTGGGCACCAGATCAGGGATGAAAGGGGCTGTCATACACTCATTCGACGGATCCCTCTCTGATCTGCAGTCCTTTTTGGCATTTGACAGAATTTTCATAGGTGCGCCATGTTTCACATCCAGAGTATACCTATGTATACTCGGAGAGCATTCAGCTCGCAACCAGTGCCTGGACTCGCATCTCGTTTCATAAACCAGCTGGGCCTCGTAGTGTACGCAACTCATAACCAGTGCAATTACATGTCTCTGGCAATGCTCTACTATCGCAGGTGGCAAAAGTGGGGCTTCGACTTTGTACTTGTTTTGTTAATTTTCTTGGCATCCAGGAAGGCAAGGCAGGGCAAATCAATTCAAATCAACCCTTAATTATGCCAGAGCTGGGCAGGCACTTCCACTGCTTGTTGCAGTTATTGCAGAGCATTACAACATAAGTTTGGTCTGAGGAATGCTCAATTCAATTTGCAGTGATGTAGGGATCAATGGCTGCTCACTGAAAACAGATGAAAATCTTGACGTCATGGCAGCAGTTCCAGTTGATCGGCTTATGATTGAGACAGATGCACCTTGGTGTGAGGTGTGCCCAGCATTTCTCAAGCAGTTGCAACACAGAATTTCTGAGCGTTTCTGCTTGTTACAGTGGATATCAGTATTGGAGACTTGTTTCTATTGAGCACAACGCAGAAGACTCATATGTATTTTAGCAAGCACATTGGTTGGGCCTTATCCCAATATGGGACTGTGTCCCCGTAGGATTTATGGAAAGGGTTCTAAAGGAAACTCGAGGAAGCATTCTTTGGTCTGGTTTATTGGGTATTTTCTTAAGACAATGACTTTGAATAAACTCATTCAACAAATACAACGAAGCCATTGAGTGCGTCTCTGCTTCAACTGCACATGCATGAGTGGCTCTTGAGTGACGAAGGGAGAGATCTGGAATACTGTTTGTGGTAATTTAAACTTTGGAGTGGTGTGCTTCAGTCGGGATCCTCTTAGTCCTTATCAGACTGCCTTTTTTGGAGTGAAATACCGCCCTAAACTTGTCTCCAGAGCTCCATTTATGGTGCAGGTACGCCCCACACATGCTGGATGGGGACTTGTCCACACACGTCCCCCAGCGAAAGATCGTAAGAAGTGGCAAGAAGGCTGCATGGTCAAGGGGCGCAACGAGCCTGCATCTCTCGTCCAGGTCTTAGAAATTGTCGCAGGTGAGAACGCCCGTTCCTTTCATGCAATCCTTTTCCCAGGGTTAATATTGCAGTGAAACAGTGTTCGTCGGCTTCGACTCCTTGAAGGTTTAATGACGGTTTCATTGGGGCGGTATCAACTGGAACACAGGTACTCCCCCCCCCCCCCCTCCCCTTTCTCTCCACTTGAAGTAGGGTGGTGCAAGCCCTTGTTTGGGCCATGGTCTTTCTCACACACGTACATGCTTATAACATGGTAGCGTTTGGACCTGCTAACTTTGGGCTTGCTTGAAATTCTGCATGTGTTGTGTCTTGATCATTGGACAATGTCCTGACCCTCCCCTTTCCTTCCCTTCTAAGAGTTTTCTGATCGTCATCCTCATTCATCCCGTCCTCCTCATCCTCATGTTGAATGAAGCATATTTAGCGGTCTTTGCAACTTGCTGACAGCAGAGAAGCTTGGAGTGTTTGGAGGTCAGGACCTTTAGAATAGGGGTTAGCTTGTATGTGTGTTGTGAACTCTCTCTCAGCTGTGTCTGTTCTTCACACCTGACTATCTGGACAGCCAGCGTTTCAAATCGCATGGGTCACGTTTTCTGGATGCAGGTCGCCGGGGCGCCGAGAACATTGATGCGTTGGCAGAGACAATTCATGGAAATACCCTTAGTTTGTTCTTCGATAAAGATGTTGTTGCTTCTGGACCGGTGCATGATTGAGAATAATTAGGGCTGGTCTAATTAGGACTGGGTTGCAGTGGCTCGACAAAGGGGGTGATAGAAAGGGGGGGGGGAGAGAGAGAGAGAGAGAGAGAGAGAGAGAGAGAGAGAGAGAGAGAGAGAGAGAGAGAGAGAGAGGAGAGAGAGAGAGAGAGAGAGAGAGAGAGAGAGAGAGAGAGAGAGAGAGCGTCTGTGTCTGTGCGTGTGGGCGTGCGCATGTCCGTGTGTTTGGGTTTGTGCATGCGCATGCGCGTGTGTGCTTTGTGTGTGTGCGTGCCTGTGTGTGTGTGTGTGTGTGTGTGTGTGTGTGTGTGTGTGTGTGTGTGTGTGTGTGTGTGTGTGTGTGTGTGTGTGCGTGTTTTTGAAGCTGGTGTGATTCGGAGCTGTGGAAATATATTTTCAGCTACCTAGGTCATTACAGGACCAACCTTGGTGGGTCGCGCGGCTCGATATAGGCTTGGATCCACTTGGCAAGTGACAATACCAGTCATTGCCAGAACTAAAATGCTGTTGTGGAAGCCCCTCAGCAGCAGTGGCTGGACCACCGTATGTTCTTTTTTTTCTCTGGATTTCCTTCCTTTTCTTCAGGTGCCTTGAGTACTCTGATGCCGTGAAGTATGTTATGGGCACTGCAATAACAGTTGATCTAGAGAGAGAGAGAGAGAGAGAGAGAGAGAGAGAGAGAGAGAGAGAGAGAGAGAGAGAGAGAGAGAGAGAGAGAGAGAGAGAGAGAGAGAGAGAGAGAGAGAGAGAGAGAGAGAGAGAGAGAGAGAGGAGAGAGAGAGAGAGAGAGAGAGAGAGAGAGAGAGAGAGAGAGAGAGAGAGAGAGAGAGAGAGAGAGAGAGAGAGAGAGAGAGAGAGAGAGAGAGAGAGAGAGAGAGAGAGAGAGAGAGAGAGAGAGAGAGACGGGGGGAGCGAGAGCGCGCGTGCACGATGTCCCTCAAGAACTGATAAAACCACATAAGAATAAATATACCAAATTTGGTAAATATAAGTGGAAGTCGCATTTCGGACTGATTGGTTTGCACATTACTTTCTGTGTTGCGGTTTACTCCACGATGAAGATATCTAAAGCAATGCTGCTGTAGTATATAAGCTGGCATGAATGAAAATTGTCTTCAAAGTTTTCTGACGGTGTTTGGAATTTCAGCTCGGAATCCAGAACAGGGATCCCTTTTCTGGACTTTCCAACGATGGCTCATAAGCTATTTTTCTAGACTTATAAAGAGTCTAGAAAGAGGAAGATGGGTGGGGGATCTTCACACCCCCACCCCAATATTCAGAGATTTTCAAGGAAAGAAGTGTGGATGCCTTTCCCAGGGGAGAGTTTAAGCCATATTCCCCATTGATGTCTGAGGACTCCTCAGTCAGGAAAGAAGTCTGTGGGTACCATCAAACCGTACGTCCCAGGATACATTGTACCGCTCACCGAGCCACTTTTACCCCTTCAGGACGACAGGGTCCGCACGCAATAGCACAACTCTTTACATGCTGTGGAAGTTAGAAAATTTAGAAATTGAATTTTTGTTTAAGTCACTGGCTGACAATACCGAATTATATTTTGTTGAGTTGTAAGGGGTCCGATGGTCTATCGGACCGACTCGAGTACAGATGATGCGCAGCCTTCTTGTATTAATTCTTTCGAGACAATACAAATGGTTCCTCTTAGAACAACCACTTCTGACAACGATGAATCGAATTTGGGTCGTAATAGCGAACTCGTGAGGCCCAACTGCGATGACTTACCGGAAAGTGGAGCCTGCAGCCAGGCTATGTCGCGTCATTCAGCTACGATGGATTTCTGTAGAATTCTTCAAGAAACTGGGTCTCCTGGTGGTTCCTCAGCTAGAACAATTTTACGATCACAAACGTCGCTCAACAGAACCATGTCCAGGTTTGTTCACAGTGTGCAACTTATTATCTTAACCATTCCCTTTGTACGTAAAATGGATACTCAAGAAAACGATTGTCGAGGGATAGGTTCGGTGGCACGTTACAGCATATAGCGGCATTGGTCGTGGCAGAAAGCCCCGTTGAAGCCCACAGAGAATTCCTTGAGAGACAAAGAGAGGAAGAAGAGAGACGATTGATCTTGGAGAGTAGAAGGACACAAGATGAAGAGCTGATGTCTCAGTATGATGACTTGGAAAGGCAGCAGTTTGAAGCAGCTGCACGACGAGCCATAGCGATTCAAAGGTCGGTGGAAGCCTTCGTGCAAAGTCAACTGGCAACAGCCACCAAAGAGTTGGGGCCATATTGTGACGCTGCTCCTTTTATGTCTGTGCAGATGGCAAAGCGCTGGCAGAACCATAATGAACAGCGCAAGAATGGTGCATCATGCAGAGACATTATCAAACCCACAGGCTGATCCTGCAGAGAGGTGCGGAGCCCTGATTTAAGTCTGTAAGCAACCCACAACGATTTTTAAACACTCGCTTGTATGTTTCCTGCTTTTGGTGAAATGAGGGCTGATTTTCTTGAGTGTCAAGTGTTTAGAACTTCGATATACTTCTGTTGTGGCATCTGACGTTGGCCGAGGGTGCATGCTTACGACCCAGAGAGGGTGGGGGGGAGAGACTTGCTTACTTGGCACGCCAAGACTATTTTCGTTAGGGCCAGACATCTCTGCTAACATTTTCCTGCTTCAATACTGGCGGCTTGACTCATGCAGGCTGATGTTTGTGTAGGTTCAGAGCCTTGGTTGAGCTGGAGATGAGACTGGCTGGCAACCCACACAAGCTGTTCTTGATGACTGCCCTTGAGCGCAAACGGTTAAATCAATTTGATTCTTTCTTTGACCACCTACTGAATGAGCTCTTCATCACAGGTGTCGGATATCGCATACCCTGTCATGACCCCTTCCCCCCCACCCCAATCAATACCCAAGGAAGGTCCCATCTGGGCTTTGCACAGAAAAAATACGTAAAAGTACGTGCAGGACTTTTTTATTGAAACAATCCATTGAAAGTTCAAGTTTTTCTGCTCCTAAAACACCGCGCATATGCTGCATTGCAGGAGAACGCATCTTTGATTTCTTCACGCCG
Organism: Botryococcus braunii; assembly: GCA_002005505.1. Classification (NCBI taxonomy): domain Eukaryota; kingdom Viridiplantae; phylum Chlorophyta; class Trebouxiophyceae; genus Botryococcus; species Botryococcus braunii. Next base: position 53,310 of record KV908603.1, on the reverse strand, counting down.
GCCCAGCTTGGCTGTCATAGGTGCATTTTCACATGCTTGTGGCTCTTTGTGACTTTCATCACATTTTCCTTCATGGCTGGGGCATATCCTTTCTGGATACTTCAAACGCCGCATAATCGAGCTGTTGAGGCATGCCTTCAGCAGCACTGGAATATCACGTCCGCCTATGGCCCGACCAGCCTCCTCCAGTGGATATCACCTGGTCGAGCGACTTGGTGTTGGCAAGGCCATCCATGGGCAATGGAGGCAGATTACTTGATTGTATGGGGCGCAAGATGGGGACCGTTGATGAGGAGGGATCCCTACAGGTGCTGAAATTTCTTTGACCTCTTTCATACCATAAACTTAAACATAAAAAGTCCACGTAGTCATGAAGTTTATATACATGTGCTCCATTTGCTTTTTCCGTTGTTGCTGACGTGGTACCACAAATATTCTTCAGGCAGTGCTCAGGCAGTTAGTAATTCACCATTTGCATTTGCTCTGATCTGTGATCACTGACGTAAGATCATGGCTGGGTTGAATGTTGCATTCCTTTTCAGACGCCGCGATAGTCGGTAAACAGGTTTTGTCAGACATCACCCATTTTGCACACAAGCTGTCAAAGGGGATCAATGGGCAACTGCAGGTGGTTCTCATCATGGTTTCTGCACCAAAACTTTATGCATGTGCTTTCAAATATGCTGCTATTCACCGGCATAGCTTTGAACATCGAGGAGAAATATGGTTGCTGGCGTATCACTCTTCTATGGTTTCTCTCAGCACTTGGGGGTACGCTGCAACCGGATGACGTTAAAAAGGATGCCAGATACCGGTTCAGGAGCTTTTGTGCTTTCAATAAATTTTCAGTTCATGGACCCTAAGGGGAATTCTGGATTTCACTGATATACGTCTTGTCACAGGCAACTTTTTCAGCGCCGCTTTTGAGAACGCTTGCACAGCGGTGGTGGGCGCTAGCGGTGGAGTGTTTGGCATGTTTGGCTTGTTCATTGCCGACATCGTGATGAATTTTGAGTCTATCAAAAGGTTCGTTCGAAACTGTCTCTGCCATACCCTGGTTGTTGGCGGGGGGAGGGGGGGTGAGGGGGTGGGCAGGTGGGGACGGGTCGCAATGGTTGTGCTTGGGGTGTGTGTGTGTGTGTGTGTGTGTGTGTGTGTGTGTGTGTGTGTGTGTGTGTGTGTGTGTGTGTGTGTGTGTGTGTGTGTGTGTGTGTGTGCGTGCGTGTGTGTGTGTGTGTGTGTCTGTGTCTGTGTCTGTGTCTGTGTGTGTGTGTCTGTGCGTGTGCGTGCGTGCGTGCGTGCGCGCGCTCGCGATCGTGTGTGTGTGTGTGTGTGTGTGTGTGTGAGTGTGTGTGTGTGTGTGTGTGTGTGTGTGTGTGTGTGTGTGTGTGTGTGTGTGTGTGTGTGTGTGTGTGTGTGTGTGTGTGTGTGTGTGTGTGTGTGTGTGTGTTTGTGAGGGGGGCGCAGAGAGAGACCGAGAAATAGAGAGGGGGGAAGAGAGAAGGGGGCAAGGGGAAGAGGGGGGGGGGGGGGAGAGAGGTGGGGGGGGGGGACTTGACTTCAGCAACTTTTGGTGAAGGCACATTGTCGGAATATCCGGTACTGGGATCCATCACTTGTCAAGTGTTCTGCCTCTTGTCCACTTTTTGAAAGCGTAGAAGGACAAGTTGATTTCTTAAGAGGACACTGAAAAGCTGGTGTGCCAACAGGGCGCAACAGTGGTACTCAGGCAGGGATTGGGTGTGATTTGCAGGCCAATACTTCAAACAATTGTGATTGTGGCATTCTTGGTGCTGTTCATTGTCACGGTTGCAACTACACCACTGGGCACCTCACACTTGTCCCATATTGGGGGCTTCATCTGTGGACTGTTCCCATCCTTTTTATTCCTCCCCAACCTTCGCTTTGAGAAGTGGGAGGCATGGTTACCTATAGTTGGAGGAATTGTCACGTGTGTAGTTTATGTGGGCTTGCCTGTTTATTATTACCTGAAAGTTTTTCCAGGCATTGGAGACTGTGACACTTTAATAAGTCGCATGTAAAATTTGACCTACATTTGCTTAAGTAGGGTTCCCATTTCGGTTACCTTGCAGCACCCCCAAATTCCCATAATTCATTTAGAACAAGCAGATTTGATTGCAAGCAAATCTCTCAAAACTCACCTGTGTGTCAACTGAATAATTCATTTGCACAAAAGGCTAGTGCTTTCCTTGAGGTGGCCGTACCAGTCATTAGAGAATGGAAAATGCACTACCGATGATTTGTGGAAAGTGGAGACCGAGTGAATAGTGTACACGACTTTGAATGAGAATGTAAGAAACTGCATACTTTGAGCTGAAGGTAAATTTAAGGGATTAAAGTTCAAGATGATGTTCCAAAAAAGTTGACTACCGTTTCCGGCTTCAGCCGGTCACCCTGCCACAATTCACCATATTTTCCCCTTCTACAGTCCTTGTGGGCGTCATTTGCTTCTTTCTAGCATATGGGCGAGCACGAGCTAGCTCGTGCTCGCCCATACTCAAACGCTGGAGTATGGCCAGTCATCGGTACAATTTTTAGAAGCTTCCTTATGGCAAAGGTAAAATGGCTGTCGAGTATGATTACACTACCTACCCGACGGGCATGATGATTTAAGAAGTTAAGCTCGCTAGCGGAAGTGGTGTAGGACTGAGAACCCAAAGGATTTCAAAGGGACCTAGCTGACTCGAAGGGACGCAAGGGTCAATGGGCTGTAGGTACACAAAAAATGTTCGCAAGTTCCGCGTTCTTTGCGAACGTGGAAGGCCCCTAAGCTGCATGGCAAATGCATTTTGACCCGTAAACACGTAATCTTTAAAGGAACCCCCCCCCGCTTCCCCCCCCCCCCCCCCCCCTCTCTCTCCTCTCTCTCTCTCTCTCTCTCTCTCCTCTCTCTCTCTCTCTCTCTCCTCTCTCTCTCTCTCTCTCTCTCTCTCTCTCTCCTCCCTCCTCCCTCCCTCCCTCCCCCCCCCCCCCTCTCTCTCTCTCTCTCTCTCTCCTCTCTCTCTCTCCTCTCTCTCTCTCTCTCTCTCTCTCTCCTCTCTCTCTCCTCTCTCTCCCCCCCTCTCTCCCTCCCCTCCTCTCTCTCTCTCCTCTCTCTCTCTCTCTCTCTCTCTCTCTCTCTCTCTCTCTCTCTCTCTCTCTCTCTCTCTCTCTCTCTCTCTCTCTCTCTTGTGTGTGTGTGTTTGTGTGTGTTGTGTGTTGTGTGTGTGTGTGTGTGTGTGTGTGTGTGTGTGTGTTCCCTTGCGCTCCACCTGCGGCCTATGCTGTTTCTTTGTGTTTTCTTGCTTCTTTGTTCAGCTTTCTTGCTTCTTTGTTCAGCTTTCACCTCCTGAGCCACTATCCAACTCAACTTGTTCCAAAAACTACGGGATTCTGGAGCCCACTTGCAAACTCTGGAGCCCAATTGGATGCGGACTCCGCATTGCGGCAACGGTGCGGAGCACGGGAGGGGCTGGCCTAGCGACTCGCGACACTGGCAATATCGCTAGGTAGCGCCAAACTTCGAAAGCTTTTCATTGCCCACCATTGCAGCTGGGAAGCCCCACGAATCCTGTATCACATCCTTTTCCTCTCTCCCTCTCGCCTTGGATCTTGGTCAGCGAGCAATTTCTATAAATGGTAACAGCGTGGTAATCCTGCGTTTCCCGCTTATCACCGGAGTATGGACCCACCAACCCCTGGATTATTAACACCTGGGGCTGGGACTGTGAGTCTGTTGCGATATGTGGACGATTTAGTCAAGTATGAAGGCCATCAAGTAGAATGGAAGCAGGTCTAGCCTGGTTTTCGAAGACCTTCCGAGTGCTCAAACATGCTCAAATGGAATCCTGATTTGACCATTTTCTGTTTCCTCCAAGGGATGAAACGATTGTATTTGAGTCAGACGTTAATTAAAGAAAAGTGCACTTAAGTGATTAGAGCTTTGTAGTGAAAGCCCCGGTCCACAGTTTATGTTTGTACAAGGCTTCTGGAAACGAATTTTGGGCTGCAATTGTCTGTCTTGCTGGTGTTAATTCATAAAGGTGGCCGCCTGATGAGTTGTTTTTATGCATGCGGATTATCGTCGCCTGTTTGACTTTTCGAAACAAACCTTGTGCTAATGCTTGTGTTGACTCCTGGACACCTTTGACTTCTTTCCACGCTTTATTCTTAGAAATAAACAGCGGATTACTCAAAGCGAAATTTTCTTGATGCCTCTGTTCTTGCAGGCCGCGTTTGCATATGTGCTTATGCTTGCGGGTTTTGGAGCGTTGTACTGGATGATTCGATCTACATCCAGGTAAGCAGTGCAAAAGTGTCTTTGTTGCTCCAATCATATGTCCAAGTGCATTTGAAATTGGCTACTTGTTGTGTGGTGCAAATGGTCTTTAAAGCTATATCTATTCTGCCCTGCAAAGAGTCTCAGTTCAAGCAAGGGCACGCTGGGAAGCGTTGGAGGTCTCTGAGTGCAAATGCAAATACAGATCCCGCTGGTGGTTTTGCCCTGTGCAAGGGAACAGGATGTACACAAGGTGGTATATCATGTTGTCAGGAGGCAGTTGTACCCTGCTATGTTGCAGTGACACACTTCTGAGAGTCGGGTTTTCATCGAGCACCAAGAAAGGCCATGGGCCGTTTTGTAAGAGGGTGAATTGTTTTGGTGAGGGTGGGGTCGAAGGCCTCTCTGTGTCTCGTTATTCTCGAAGTGGAAATTGTATGTTGCTGGGTTGTTGCAGGCTCAGAGAATTGCAGCGGTCCGTACTACGGGTAATGTTAGCTGAAAAGTCTCGGCCATTTGCAGCAGAGGACTTCCAAAGAGGCTTCTACGCAATATAGCATGTCCACATATTCATGCTTCCACGGTCTTGTCGTACGTGGCAATGTACAAGTAGTCTCGGGGCTGTGGCCAGGATGATTTACATTTGGACTGTATATTGAAGTTCGTTGGCGCCATAACTACTGTATATGCATCGGGCGTTTTGGTCTAGAGACATCCCTCGTGGCAGTGTGTTCATGTGCGTGGATGGAGACAAGAAGGTATGGTTGCGAAGGGCGCAAGGGCCCTGTTTATATCTATCACAATAATAGGAATATTTCCAGTGGTCGCTGGGAACTAAGGCATGACCCTGTTGTTAGGACAGTGTCCACGATTGAACCCTGCATGGATTAGCGCCATGGATGGGTTTTGCAAATGGGATGTATGCCGCTGGCAGAACAATGGTTCGAACTCATACTCTAATCAAAGTTGGAATTTATGGGTTGGTGCCTCCATGCTGGCTGTCCTGCAGCTGGGCATAGCAAGCCGAGCAAGGCAGTTTTGGATTGGCTGTTTGTTGTTTAGAATTAAGAGTGAAGCCTATTCTAACCGCATACCAAAAATGCATCATGCAGGGACGCGGAATCTAGGGGCCAAATAGTAAAGGGGGGTTGTTGTTTGTCAACGACTGTATAGCTTGCTAATACAGTCGTGCATTGGGAGCACACCTCCAGGTGGACAGGTCCGGCGTGGGTTAAATATAGCGCCGGAGTGACAAGTTTGCCGTATGCGTTTGGCCCCGAAGTCTGTGCAGTACAAACATTTTGACTTGAGGGGTTTCCGCTGCAGATGACCTTCGCTTGGAATGGACACTGCATTAAACCAGTGTGTGCTGCATGTCACAGGAGAGAAGGGGGGGGGGGGGGGGCAGGGTCCTGTCTGGGCATAGGGGTACTTGCTGCTATCGCAAGGGTGTCTGTCCTTTGAGTGATGTGGCTTAGAATGCTTCGCTTCATCACCAAATATGGATATGGTTTTGGTATGTTGTGCAATGCTTGACAGGACATTTGTATCCCTTTCCAAGGTGAAAAGAGTGGTGTATCCACCTGTCTCCACGTCTGTTCAGCGAGCACTGAGTTTCCTTTTTCAATTTAGTACGTTCGCAGTAGTTTCGCAGTAGAAAGTGTAAAGTGGGCACCCGCGGCGGAAAAGGTTATGTAACGTGGCGTTGAGCGGAAAGAGCAATTGAAGAGTCAAGGGAATCTCACGCCCCATGTTCTCCCCCAACCGTAAATCCTAACCACTAATGAAGGAATCGAAGGAATAACAAATGAATTCGGAACGACCAAACTGGCGGAAGAACGGGAAAGTGGGTGTTCCGGAAAATCCTCTGTTCCGTCGGGCATATTATGCATGTTCTTGTTAACGTGACTGTATGCGTTGTACAGCGATTACAACACGCAACACCGCAGGGTGGCATTTAAAATTAAGAGTGAAGCCTATTCTAACCGCATACCAAAATTTAAATGTACTTCTGACTCGCTTGAAAAGCAGGAGCTCGAGTGTTCCTTCCTGCCTTCCTCTTCACGATAGAGTAGAAGTAGCCGTGGCCAATCATTGGCACGAGCCATAGTCATTGCCATAGTATGATTTTCAACTCAGGCCCAGGGGCAGAAAAGCTTGGCCTATGAAACACTTGGGACTCCGAAAGAGAAATACACCAGCTGACAAACAGTGCCCACTAGACTGCCAGATATAGCTTATCGCTGTTGCGTCTATTCGTCATTTGATTAACGATTAACATATCAGTAAGGGACAACCCAATCTCAAAACCTTCTCTTTCAGTTCCTGGGCCACGCACCACCCAAATGTGGAGCCAACGACCTTTAAAACATCCTGGCAAAACCACGCACTGAGCCGTTACGTTGAGGCATTCTCGCAGGCGATGCAAAGAAAAGCTGAGCTGAGCTACACTTCATAGATCGAGACATAATTTCTCCTTAAAGAATTGTAGTGTTACCCAGCAAGGGTGTATCCTGCAAATACCTAAAATAATTGACGACTATTGCCCAACATCCACGTGGGTGTGGAGTGGCTCACTTCCCAATCCGAGTGCAGCTGCAAATGGCAACTGCTTTCCGATGGAAGTCCGACCAGACCTTTCAAGGTCAGCTACACTGCAAGGAATGCTCGCAGGAACACCTTCACCCTCAAAATGTCATATGAAGGGTTTTGACCTTATCTGCGTCCAACAGGAGGCGAGGGTGCAATTCAACTGCTCAGCCCTGGGTGTAGCGGAGAGCCAACCTCCACTTTTCTTGTGTGCCTGAAGTCCCGTACAAATTTGCACAGGTGTGTCTCGAAAGCAACAGGTGAAAAACACCATAACGAGTCATGGCTTGACCTCAGGAGCACTGTAACAACGTTGATAAAATCATACAGTCTGGTGGCAATGCATGCCTCAATTTTTGAAAAAACCACATATAGCAGCACGAAATCGACAGTGGTCTCAATGGCTCACCTGCTAATCAGATGTCCACAGACTTTGTAAATCTTATAAACTTGAATCTAGTTTCACAGTACTGTGCTGGAAACCTGCTTTCCGGTCGTGATCCTATGCTCAAAACGCCAGGCCACTTGTGACTCAAGCATGGTTAACTCTTCTCGGGGTGTAACCCTGACTTAGCACCGTACCAGGTCCAGGGTCCTCGAAAACAAACGCTTGGATATGCATACACAGTGGGCCACGAAGACTTTCATTGTAACATCCCATGGACCCCCTAAGACGGTCTTCCCCCCAATCCCGCCATCCGTGTGTTTCAATCCAGTGGCCGAAGGGGTGGGGGGGCATCACACGTACTTAGCACATCGATTCACTAGCGGCATACCCCTATATGCTTGAGGTTTAAATCCCACTTCCATCAACGGTCAGTATCAAAAGATGTGCAATATACGGATTTTGACCGCAGCTCAAGCCTCCATTTCAAACCCTCTGTGCTTACAGCCGCCTTCACTCATGCAAACAGTGCATCAAAACACTGCTTGCAGCTCCAAGAGCCTCGCACGGCCAGGTTGAATCTGCTCCACTACAAAGAATCAAACTGCGTTGTGCCCACGGGCGTTCTTTGACCACCACCCATAGAAACTCTTCAGAATCTTCATTCCATTATCCTGTATTGGCGGAGCAGGCAGTTCTTAAACTATGCCCATTTTACTGGAAACTCTCCATCGCCAACCACAAGAAATGGGCATAAACCAACTCTCGAGAGCAGCAAGGGTCTCTAGCACCAGTTCAAAGGTGAGGCTGCAGAGGACGACGTGAGAAACACCAATCATGTGCGCAAGTACTCGGCACATACACTGCTGTTATGAATCTGTTCCCCCTGCCACAGGTTCACGGCTGTTTCTAACACATGCTAGAGTCATTCAACTCATAAACAACAGAATTCTGTAGGCCGACTTCAGTGGGGGTTGCTCTTTAGGGTTACCCAAAACGAATAAATGAAGACGCCGAGCCCCATGTAAACAAGTCCCCTTTATGCCACCCTGAAGGGGCTTTCTTCGCAATGGAGGCACAGGAGGCGTATCCCTCGCTCTACGGCCCCAGCATCTTGAGTGTGCAGCAATTCGTCTTGTGACAAGCCATTATTTTGCATATGTGGGCAGACCAACCCCCGCAAATTTGCAATGAAGCGGACACCACACACTGCTTGGACAGCCATCCGCTGTCCCAAGCCAAAATTTTTTTGAATGAAGTACCGCCTGGAAAGTCTGACGGCCATTGTGGTCTGCAAACCCCAACACACATGCAGCTACCAAAGCTGGCTTGTACTTGCATGCCAGGATGGCATGTATGACGCGGTTCAGTACCAGACTGCAAGACTGATAAATTCTGCAATCCAGCACACCTACCCCGGTGTTCATCTTCACCTCTTGCAAAAAACCCGAAAAAGAAACATCACGCATGCCCACAACTGAAACAGACGGGCACAATGCCCTCCTGCCACTGAGAGCTGTAGCACGCCTCAGAAACTATTCCATGTATGCAAGGCATCGCACGGCCTGAATCGGAACGCTCTGATTCACACGCCACAAAATGGCCCAAATATCAGCACTTTTTACAGTCCCTTGTAGCTTCTAGAGCCTGCTTGGTCCACATGATCGTCCACATGACCATGGGAAGGAGGTGAACAGCAGACCTGGATCTTTTACAAACGATCGGCCTCGCAAAAGTAGGGCATAAATTGTATGCAACCCGTGCAGTGCAACGGCAGAGGTGATGGCGGAACAGACCCGCAAGGGGTGGCAAGTCATCAGCACTAAAGCCGCTAAGCTCCGCAGCACCACAGCCACGAAAACGAATACCTGTTGAACAGCCGAGAGGGAACATGCTTCCTTGCCTGTGAAAGCCATTTAACAGAAATGACTTTAACCTGTAAAGACAACGTTCCGACAGCGGACAACGTCGATAGCCAACAGCAGGATGCTCTGGACAGATGATTTGAAGAAAGTCCTTAAGCTCTTTTCCTTCCTGCAGGGGCTCAAGATGCAAAAGCTGATTTTGACTGCTCAACATCAACTACATTTGGAACACCAATTGCGTTCCTCTATAATGGTTGAAGGACGTGACCTGGAGGTACCAGTGCAATGAGCACAGGTCCTCTGCAAGTACAATTACCAGCCCAGGTTGTCCGCAATCGACAGGCTAGGACAGCATCATACACCGGTCTTGTCTATTCAAACCCTGTCTTTGAAAGCCGCATCTTTAACAGAACAGTGTGCTGCCAACATTGCAAGGATAGGTGGTTCTTGCTCCATTCTTGACGGCAACCTTTTCTACTGCCTAGACATCACGAGAGCCTGTCTCGCAATACGGGGCGACTTCAGTGCGCCTGCTCCAGTCATTTCTTGTCATGAAACGTCCTTAATTATGGTTGAGGTAGTATGCCTGTGGCCCCGCCTGCAGGTGCATGGTTGGGTCCAACTGCAGGCAAGCACCCCACCCCCAAGCACTGTCAGCAAACATGCCCCAAAGCTCGACCAAACAACGCAACCAGGCACCCCCAAGCTATGACAAAGGCACAAGCCGCTTGCTTCATCCCAACACACCACTGCCTGATCAGAGCTGACGTGCCTGGAGTATACCTAATGTGAGTTCCAAAGTGTCGAGCCACTTGGATTAGATTCACTGTGACATGCAAGTGCAGAGTTGCTTGAATTCCATTTCCCTGACGTTGCTAAAGCACGATGTCAAAACAAACCACGAGACCGCTCACCAACCACAAAAACAAACCACACAGTAGCGAAGGTGCAAACTCCGCATGATTGTGCACCAGCATCTCAGCATTCAGTAAAAGTCCAGTTTACCATCTGATACAACTGTGTGCCCGAGCAGCCACCCTCCCCACGCTTCCTCCCACAGCAACAAGCAACCAAACACCCCCCCCCCAAAACACACACACACACACACACACACACACACACACACACACACACACACACACACACGCACGCCCGCGCGCACGCACGCACGTGCGCGCCCCTCCACCCCCCGGCCATTCGACACAAACACATCCGACCATACACCCCTCAACCCCCCCCTTCTTTCTCAACCCCTTTCCCCCCTTTCACATCCCCCCTCCCCCTCCCTCCTCTCCTTCCCCCCGTCCCTTCTCTCCCCTGCCCCCCCCTCTCTCTCTCTCTCCCTCCCTCCCCCCTTTCCCGTATCCCTCTCTCTTTCCCTCCCCCCATGATTGCTCCGTATCTCTCTCGCCTTCCCTCCCCCCATGATTGCTCCGTATCTCTCTCTTCCCCTCCCCCCATGATTGCTCCATATAAATGTGACACTCACATTCAACTAGGAGCAAGCACCTGGCTACATCTCCCTCTCCCTCTCTCCCTCTTCCACCACCCCCCCCCCCAAAAAAAAACCCCCCTCGCTCCCTCCCCCCTCCCTCCCTCCCCCCTCCCTCTCTCCCCCCCCAAATAAAAAACCCCTCCTCTCCCCTCCCCCTCCCTCACACACTCATCCCACACACCCACACACACGCACGCACCCCCGCATGCGCGCGCGCACACACACGCGCGCACACACACACACACACACACACACACACACACACACACACACACACACACACACACACACACACAGTGCGGCACGGAGGGAAAGCAAGGTACAGAAAATGGGTTGTTTCCAAGCAGAGAGGCAGGATCCGCACCGTGTCAGAAAGGAAGGAAGATGAGACAAAGCGATCCAGCGGAGAGGCAAGCCCGGAGGCGTGCAGTCCCTGCAAGTCCGAGCTGCTAACAGCAAGGCCATGCAGTGAATTGGGAGTGGGACCTGCCAAGCTGCTGTAGTTGTTGACCATGGAGGGATCCAAGTGCCCACTGAGGCCCTTCTGCATGGCATTCGAAATGGTCATCTGGCCAAGCAGCCGCGCCAGGTCCATATTGTGGGGGAGTGAGGCTCCCCCGGAGGAGCTCATCCACGCCGGGGCGGGTCCTGGAGCCATGTGGGTCGGGAGGGGGGTGTGGGTGTACGCGGCATGGGACTTCTGCAGCAGCGCTCGATTGATGGAGGGCTCCAGAGAGCGGCCGTGCTGAAGGTCCAGCGGGGGGAGCGATCCCCCTAGCTGCTGCGACAGCACATGCCGAGGAATGACAGGCGCTGAAGGAGCTCTGGACATCGCCACCGCATCCGAAAGGTGCCGAGGCGCATTATTGTACCCCGTGGAGAACTGCATTGGCCGCCGGAACGACGGCGCTGCATCCATGGAAGGCGACCGCTGCGTGAGCAAGGGCGGTCCCCCGGTGATGAAGGACCGGGCGTTGAAATCATCGAACGGGAGCGAGCCCAGGCGGTTCGGGTCCGCAAAGGGGCTGGCTGAGATAGAAGCGGAGCGCTGCTGCTGAACCAGTGTGGCTGCAGCCTTGTGCAGTGCAGCTGCCATGACCTCGTTGTTGTTGAGTATATCCTCCCGGTCTGACGGTGATGACTGCACGCTGCCGCTGGGGGACATGAGAGGAGGCCCTGTAGGAGACACGACGCTGCTGACCCGCCTTTGCTCCGACTCGTGATGGGCAAAGAAGCATGTTGGATGCTCACACTCCTGCGCAAACTACCCGCCCTCGGTACCAGGGGAGCGCTACCAGAGGTTGCACACATCGAAGGTGGTGCAAGTCCAAGGAAGGAAGGAAGCAAATTCCCGCAAGGAAGGAAGGAAGGCCCCACGAGTCGCCCAAGGGCGCAACTCCAGAGCATGCGCAGGGAAGTCGCACATCGCTGCAAGGAGATACAAGTAGGGGCCACAAAACAACAGCTTGCAACTCTGGGCAGCCATTTCTTGTTTCGCTCTTCACTCTCACGGGCACCCAAGCTCTTAGCTAGGGCGTCTCAAAGCACTCCCTGCTAAACTAGTGAGCGTAGGCGTGGCTGCTGGAATGTGCGTTGGGTCACTGCCAGCTGCTGTCGACTCTGAAATATGATCTCTGAAAGGCCTGCTGCCAACTGGACAATGAATGATATGTTGGGGCTTCATGGGTTAACCATCTAGCAGAATTGAGTGCATATGCATATGAAAGCCCTAAATTTTGACCGAATCAAGGGACTGAGTTCCCTCTTGCAGACGCAGACCAGCAAGGTGGGCCATCCATTTAATGACTAGAGTGCAGGAAGTGTCTGCCACTCATGTAATGAGACAGTGACTTCATGCGTTTTCCAGCTTTGGTTCGGTTCTTAACGAAACATTGCGAGTTATGCTGGGGAAAGTTCACCTTCCCAGCTTCCCGAGGTCTGCTACAAAGTTCAGTCTTGTACTTTGAAGGATGAAGCCAAAGCTCAAAGACACCATGTGCACAGGGGCAAGCGTTCCCAAACTGGCATTGACCCTGTGCATAATCACAACATGATGTCACGAGCGGGCGAATAGGGACGCTCCGTAGAAAATACCGCTCAGCCTCTCCATACGCGGACATGCGATCATGGACCATCCAAAAACAGAAACACTCATTTAATAGCGGACATATCCCACTTGTGCACAGAGGTGCCGAAGGCGCAGCAACCGTGTGCACCTTCCAGCACGTGGTAAGCGTCCAAAAGAAGATCAAGATGGCAGTGGCTTCCGTGATTTGTGATGCTCACAAACAACTTACTAATCAATTAAGAAAACAACACGTAAACCTCCCTACAACCTTACTTCTGGCGAAGCGCTCACCTTACGGAAGTGGGGACAAGCAGTTGCGTCATACTGGATTTTCGTAGGGTCCCGCCGCCTTGCTTTCTCATTAGGATGTGAAAAAGGGCAATCCGTATAACAATGGGGATTCGGATTGGAACATAGTTCAATCTGCACCCAACAGGAAAGCGCTCGACCACCCAGCCCGCCAGCAAGCAAGGCCGACCAGGAATATCCGTCAACCAATAGACATGCAAGACAACGCAACCAGCATGAGGCAAACTCTTACTTTGAGCCTGAACATTCGAAAGTCGTCAGACTTGTACTCGGGGCGGCTCAGTTCCCTTGGTTCGGTGGAGACGCCGGTATCTGGCCCCTGTACAGATCGCGAAGCAATTAGGAGACGGCCTCAAGATGTATAAGAAAAGCTCCTACCACAGGAATATTGTTGACGGTAGTTCCTGAAAGGAACCTACCACCTCGCCGGACAAAGCAGCTTCTGCCGATGCCTCTTCAAGTGCTAATTCCAGCTCGGCATTGTCCCCTTCTGTTGGTGTATGTCGTCCTGGAAAATTTAGCATGGCCTCTGTTTGCTCCAAAGAAAGAGGCGACAACGGATTCGCGACCTCCATACAGTAACCCAGCAATTGCTTCCACGGGATCCCACCCGGGCACTTTGACAAGCCGCTCAGATCTAAAACCCGCTCTGTGTCCTACAGCCCTCTACGGCTACCAACGTATAAAGCTGGCCCTTGAGCCCATCGAGGAAATGCGACAAGTCGACCCCCTAGAGGGTTCGGTCACTTCAAACTTCGGACCACAGGAGCGTCGTCGACCCCACCAACGTTGTCGCACACTCTCCTCTAAGTGCCTGGAGCTCTCAAACCACCTCTAATAGTCACATCCAACCGCTCCTGCCTTTCTATGCGCCAGAGGCCCCGCCAATTCTTCGCCCCATGCTCATACAAAACGGGCCGCATCAGTAAAAGGTGCAGAAGTACGATCCGTCTAGTACAGTCTCGCTGGTACACATGGGGTACTAGTTGGCCAAGAATCTGCAACACAGCGAAGTCGGATTTCTGGTACCGTAATTGTGGGGCTTAATCTCATCGAACGTGCCGGACACCGTGGTGCCAGTCCTACCAGTTCTTACGACTAGGGGGCACAAATTTGGAGTGCCCGACGGAGTTCTTCCAGGTCCAAATTGACGAAAATGCTTCCAAGGCCCGAAGGAAATATTGGAAGGTTATATAGACCGAGTTTCTGTCGTGATCAATCGTACTTGCAAGGGGCCCCTTTTCCTGTCTATTTTTTCGGCGAGATTTTCCGGCGCAAGTCTTCACAACTTTTCTGCCACCAACTGGTTCGCACGTTCGATTGTACTTGACACGTGATCCCTCGTCTCTCTCGCGCTTTCGCGGCTCGCTTGCCTCCCCGTGGGAGGCTCCCCACTTCTCCCCCCGCCCCTCTCTCCCCCCTCCCCCGCTTTCACCCCCCCTCCCCCCCCCTCTCCCCACCTTTCTCCCCTCCCTCCCCCCCCCCCTTTTCTCACTCGCGCGCAGAACAGACAATCATGAGGCGCAGAGGGAGGGCGAGATGCAGGCCGGTTGGCCAACAGATGAATGCAAGACTCAGTTACAGCACAACCCCCACCTGGCAATGCCATCTGTTCCCTTGTGGTCTGTCCTTTTTCTTATGTTGCTTACGCCGGGCTCGCACTGCATGGATAGCTCGAAAGTCCCAAGTGCACTTCCGATGTGTACGTTGTGTGTCTGCTCTCTTCAAGGGTATGCTTCACACTAGCTGTGTTATCCACACCACAATATCTACTATGTCACAACGAATCCTACCACAATGCTACTGTGTAGCAAAGTATCGAATGAGATTCCATGGCTGTGTTAGCAAGACGAGGCGTGTGAGCACGTGCGCACTCGCATTGCCTGTGCGGCACGTTACGCACACGACTGGGGGTATGGGGAATGTCCTGAAAATCCCTGCATTCCGTCACACACACACACACACACACACACACACACACACACACACACACACACACACACACACACACGCTCGCTCTCTCTCTCTCTCTCTCTCTCTCTCTCTCTGTCTCTCTCTCTCTCTCTATCTATCTCTCTCTCTCTCTCTCTCTCTCTCTCTCTCTCTCTCTCTCTCTCTCTCTCTCTCTCTCTCTCTCTCTCTCTCTCTCTCTCTCTCTCTCTCTCTCTCCCCCCCCACCCTCTTTTACCCCCCCCTTTGCCGCCATTGTGTCAACCATTTTGGGTTTGCCCCCTTACCTGGGGGCACGCTGATCTGGACTCGTGACATTTATGGCACATGGGCCCTGTTGACTCATATATTTCACCTTTCCTTCTAGAAGAGTGGATAGTGTTGGTTTGTGGTGGGAGGGGAGTTAGGAGATGGCCATCATTCCGTTCTCTTAGGAACGACCAAACAAATCTGGTCAACCCTCGAGATTTCCCTCCCACCACAAACCAACAACATCAATTCATCCTCCGTCGAAGAAGCATCGAACTTGGCGAACCAAAACCTCACTTTGTTTCTTCATGCGGGAGGAAAATTGGCATTCAGAACCACCCAATTGAGCCAGCGAGCCATTCGATCAAGCGAGAAAGAAATTCATGAATACTACGTAGTGGTGGTCGTGATCAGGAGATGGCCAGATGTGCTTGGATGTAACGTACTTCCGGATACGTCCACCCGTCGGATACGGGTCTCACGTGGTCTTCGACCACGAGGGTGCATACGACTCGGTATGCACCTGTGTGAGGTCATTCTCACACGAGCCTTTGTCTTAGATCTTGCATCTAGCCTTTGTCTTCGTGAATTTCCTAGATCATTACATTTGTTTTTGGTATCGGCGAAAATCTATTCTCTGTACTTTGTCCGTGCTCCACTATGGCCGAGCTCGTTTTGCCTCGCGAGTCTACAATCGAATTTATTTTGACGAACGAGCCATCTTTCACGAAATCGGAATATGTGCCTACATCAACTCTCGCGACTGTACCAGATTTTCTTCGGAAGGAATTCCGTGTACCTGTGGTTGCGGGGACGAGTTCGTCTACGGCTTTTTGGTTGTGCGTGCAGGAATACGAAACCTATGATGATCTTTCTGTTGTCATATCTGATGTACAGGAAAAACTCTCAGAGGCCACTGCCTCTCTCCGTCAGCGCCACGCCTCCTGGCTGGCTGCTCACGCGAGCTCCTACATGGTCGCACCCACGGCCTTTGGCGCAAACACAGCGTTTGCCGCCCATCAAATTGCCATAAGGGACCTCCAGTCCGCAACGAACACTTATTGGGATTATAAGTTTCTGTTGCGTGACTTGGAGGGGCCAATTCCCTCCTACGCAGGGGACCTCACGGTGGCGCTTGAAGCCCATCGTGAAGAAACCAATGCCCGGCTTACGGTAGTCGAGGGCGACGTCCGATCCATGAAGGACACCCTCTCGGAGCTCCGCGACTTGTTGCTCAAGGGTACGCCTCCGCTTACCCCGACTACCGAGCTTCCTCTCAATCCGGAATTCCCTCTCGATTACGACCAAATCAATCGGAGTTCCTTCCCTTCCAAACCTATTCGTGTTCCACCACCCAAATTCGATGGGTCCAAGGAAGGTACCAAGGTCACCACCTGGTTTGAGCAATTTGACGACTATGCCTCTCTCATGCACATTGCACCGGGTGACTTAGTCGCAAATGCTTCACTTTGCTTGTCGGGACGTGCAGCCGAGCAATGGGCCTTAATGAAAAAGTCTCTCACTCAGCGGGGACGTGATCCTAGGGACTTTTCCACCTTCAAAACTGAAATGCTTGCTCAGTTTGTGGAGGGTAAGGTCGAACACACTGTTCGAGTTCGTCTCGCACGCTTACGACACATTCACTCTGTTGCTTCCTATCATGCAGCTTTCAGAGCAATCATGGTAGAGGCAGTTCAACACCCCATCTCGGGGCCAGAGGCTTGCTCAGCTTTTCGCAATGGTCTCAAGCCAGCTGTCTATCAGTTGGTCATGAGGGATGCCATGGCCAAGTGTAATGATCTAGGAAATTCACGAAGACAAGGGCTAGATGTGAAATATTCTGGGCTTGGCGTATCCTGCATGGTGGCGGCACGGAGGGTGTTAGACGATGTCCTCCTACTTGTGCGTTGTTAAGTAGGCACGGACATATACAAGTCAAGGACTGGTTAGCAACTGATTGATAGACACCCGGAGTGCCACTATAGTTCCAACCAAGTGTTACAATATCTCTCATCTCTCCTAACAAGGTGACGCAGTTCAAACACGCCTAACCTGCTCTCACCCAGGTCGTGTTCATTACTTTGTCCGATGAGCTAAACTCAACTCTATATGTCTAACATGTTCTAACAATGTTCATCTGAGTGCTAAATCCAGGAATACAA
Source organism: Botryococcus braunii (assembly GCA_002005505.1). NCBI lineage: Eukaryota > Viridiplantae > Chlorophyta > Trebouxiophyceae > Botryococcus > Botryococcus braunii. The sequence goes on along the minus strand of KV908603.1, from coordinate 35,959 downwards.
TAAGGATTAAGTCACCTGCATGGTGGCGGCACGGAGGGTGTTAGACGATGTCCTCCTACTTGTGCGTTGTTAAGTAGGCACGGACATATACAAGTCAAGGACTGGTTAGCAACTGATTGATAGACACCCGGAGTGCCACTATAGTTCCAACCAAGTGCCTTCCCTATCCGTGCTTGCCCCATATGCCTCCTTTCTACAAACGTGTCTGTAACTTGCGTTATGATAGTCTTCGTTCAAATGCATGTATTGCCTGGCAGAACTCAGGGTTCTGCCTCTCTTTCCTAATTGGTATTGTCTTCATACGGAGACTTGCCATTATTACTCCTCTGAGGGAAAGGCATAAAATTAATTAACACAACACTTCCCCTTGCCTTTACCTCACAGAAACTTGGCCAGTCCCAGTGAGTTACGATGTCCCAGAAACACTTGTCTAACTAGTGGTTTGGTAAAAATGTCAGCCACATTTCTAGCAGATTGAATGTACTTGAATTCAACCTGCCCCTTTGCAATAGCTTCACGTGCGAAATGACAGCTAATTGCAATATGCTTTGTGTGTTTGGAGTACACCGGATTCCTCAGGTGGTTTATACACCCTTGGTTGTCACAATGAATCTTCACTATCCACGGTAACACTCCAATTTCCTCCAGGAAACCTCTCAGCCAATTTGCTTCCTTCACAACAGCACTTGCTGCCATGAATTCAGCCTCCACTGTTGAAGTGGCAACAGCAGATTGCTTTTTACTTCCCCACACTACTGCTCCTCCAAACACAGTGAGGACAAAGCCAGTGGTAGAGAAGCGATGATCCTGATCACCTCCATAGTCGGCATCCACATAGCCTTCTAGCTCTATCTCCCCCCCTCCGAGAGTTAGAACCAAATCTCGGGTTCCTTTCAGATACTTCAACACACGGATGGCTTCATTCCAATGTGCTGTGGTGGGAGATATGCGATAACGAGACAATACACCTACTGCCTGAGCTATATCGGGACGTGTGGTGTTGGCTATATACAGAAGAGACCCTACTAACTCACAGTAACGGTGACCTGGAGGTAGTGGACTGCCAGCACCAATGCTGTCGCTCCCATCTCTCGGTGCAGGCCTTTGGGACATTACGAAATCTTTTGTCATGGGAGTATCAGGTCCCACTGACTCAAGATCCAAGCCAAATTTCTCTACAAGTGCATCGATTTTAGGGATGCAACTCAGGGTGATCAGCCCTTTATCTCTATCTCTCATCACTTGACATCCCAAGAAATCCTTCACTTCCCCAAGATCATGGATGGTGAATTCTTTCTTGAGAAGTCCCTTCACTCTCTCGATTTCTGACATGCCCTTGGAAACTATCAGAAGATCATCAACATAGATCAGCACATAGGACTTTCCTCCATCAGTAGAGCATCTCACATACACTCCCGCATCACTCTTGCACACCTCATACCCCATGACTTCAAGTTTGTCATTCAGGGTTTTGTGCCAGGCACGTGGAGCCTGCTTCAGGCCATACAACGCCTTTCTCAATCGGCACACAATATTCTTATCACCATTCTCAAAGCCAGGAGGTTGCGTTACATATACTTCCTCCTCGAGCTCACCATTCAGAAAGGCGGTCTTAACGTCCACCTGATGAATTTCACAGCCCTCTCTTGCAGCAACAGCAAGCAGAGCTCTTCTAGCTCCATAGCTACTAGTAGGAGCAAAGACCTCCATCACATCCACTCCAGGGATTTGTCTGCATCCCTGTGCCACTAATCTGGCCTTGAATCTCACAACATTGCCATGTGCATCCATTTTCACTGAAAATATCCAGTGAACTGGAATAACCTTATGTCCACGAGGTCTCGGAACATACTCCATGACCTCATGAGTATCTAGAGAATTTTGCTCTTCCTGCATAGCTGCCTTCCAGTATTCCCACTGGGGAGACATCTGTGCTTCTCTCAAATTAGAGGGAACGTGAATTTTCCCAAATCTGACACCTGTGTGCTTTTCCTCTGAATTGCCTGATTTTCTCTCACTTTGTCCAGAACCCACTACTCTTCCACTGACACTCGCTGAGTTACACATCACAGGCTCTCCAGTAGAAGTAGAATGCTCTCTCATAGCACGCTCTCGCTTGGACTCACACTTGGCTTTGCACAAGTTACTCTGCTCATCCCTCACATCATCCTCCCATGCACAGGTACCTCTCGGACAGTCTTTGTAATTTGGAATCCCTTCACATTGTCCAGACTTCCGATTCACCTCCTCAGACACACTCTGACATGCCTGCAAGAGTTCAGACTCTTCAGGTCTCTCACAAGCAACATCGGGATATGGCAGAGTGTCTGCATACTTCCCCTGATTTATGTGATCCACATGCCTCTCAGACCGACTGCATGTCACTGTTGGGAGTGACCTCACATCTCTGACATCACTCTCCCAGGCACAGGTACCTCTCAGTGAGCACTTGTAATTTGGTCTGTCTCCACAATGTCTGTGCTCCTGATTCACCTCCTCCTCTCGTCCCTTACATGGAGTCAAGGATGCAGATCCTGTCTCCCGCTCACAATCATGTTTGGCTGGTGCAGAGAAAGCATATGATGCTTCCTCTGACCGGTGGCTGCCACCACAGTCCCGTCCAGGAGTGCTCTGACTGGACGGGTTGCCAGAAGAACTCTGCATGGTCACATCTCTTACATTTCTCTCAGTCACTGAACAAGACCCACCCATACTGCTCAGCTCCCCGGGACCATTTGCAGCTTTGCATGTAGCTGCCCCCCTCACTGCACTCACATGCAATTCATGCCCCTCATGTGAATCACCCTCTAGCTGCACTTCCCCTGGTCCCTGTGACAGAGAGTCACATTCAGTCAACCCCTCTCGCTCTCTGCTCTCTCCCTTCTCCTGTGGCAGCAGGAGGTCTTTGGCGGCAGTGCGTTGTTCGTGTCGTTGAGCCCGGGTCAGGCCATCCAATTGGTGGTTGCGGCAATCAGACCTAGTTGGTCTGAGGACCTCCTGGGCTCGCTCCATCTGCGGTCGAAGGTGGGAGTCCTGTCTCACTCCTCTGGCTAAGTCCTGTACTGCCTCCAGGGTTTGATCCATCTCCACTGGGTCACACAGTCTTCTGGATTCAGGCTCGGGCTCAGCCTCACTGGGGGGTCCTGTGACAGGCTGTGTGGGGAGGTTGCTGGAGGCTGGCAGGTACTCAGGCTCACTGTGTGGGTCATCAAGATCTGTCTCAAGGCTGATGTTGGTTGTGCCAGGGGAGGTGCCGGGAAAGACTGGGGGAGTGTCACTTGCAGAGGGCTCAGGACACAGAAACTCTGTAGACTGTGTTGAGGAAACGCTCATGCCAACCCGAGAGGCTCCCCTGAGGTGCTCCACGAAAACCACATCTCTGCTCTCCTTCCAGATACCCCCTCCCACATAGATCCGATAGGCTTTTGAGGAGGCTGAGTAACCAGTAAGCATCCCTGGCACAGTTTTAGGGGAAAACACAGAGCGCTGGACATCAGGAATGTGCACAAAGGCCAAGCAACCCCAGGTACGCAGTGGGGTTACATTTGGTTTGTAGCCAAAAAATAATTCTGATGGCGTGCGGTCCCTCCCGGTACTGGGACCCATGTTCAGTAGGGTGCATGCAGTTTCCAGGGCCTCCTTCCACAACGTTGGACTGGCAGCTGCAAAAGCCAGAAGAGTCCTGGTACGTTCCTTGAGGGTGCGATTGGCTCTTTCAGCCGCTCCATTCTGTTGCGGGGTGTAAGGAGCTGAGGTCTCCAATTTAGTCCCCTGGGATGCACAAAATTCTTTGAACGTGGCATTCAGAAATTCAGTTCCACGGTCACACCGGACACACTTCACTTTGGTTTTCTTCTGGGTCTGCCAGTATAGAATGAGGTCCCTCACAGCAGCACTGATGGCATCTTTGGACTTCACAGGCAGGACCGCCTTTAACTGAGATGACTCATCCAAAGCAGTCACCCAGTAACGTTCACCAGTTACTGCAGCAGGAAAAATGGGGCCCACAGTGTCAATATGTACTCTGTCAAGTGGTTCAACAGCTGGTCTACTGCTTATTCCAAATGGAGGCCGAGACGTCTTTCCCTCAATACATGCTTCACAGTAGACTGGACAATTGGAGCAGGGACATAGGGATGTATCAAGTCCCGAGACCAGGTCCTCATTGGTTAGGCGCTGCATCCATGTTTCACCTGGATGTCCCATTCTGCTATGCCAGAGGTATCGTCTGGCACAGTTGTGTGAGTTTTGGGTGGGGGTTTTGGACTTCACAGCAGCTGAAATTCTTCTGTGGTTAACACTGGGACTCAGAGCTACAACTTGATGAATATAAAATAGCCCTTTCTCTGCACTGATCCGAGACCTCCAGCTGTTTGGACCACAGACTTCAGTGAACGCTCCAACATCATCTGTGCGAAAGACTGCCCCATCCCGCAATGCTGCAGATACTGACAGTATGTTTGAGGTTGCAGAAGGAACACACTGAACATGATGTATCCACAGGGGAACTCCCACTCGACTGAGGATGCAGACAGAGCCTGATGCTACAATTCCTCCAGTGGCATCTGAAGTGGCCAGATGTAATGGGATGGGTTTGGCATGCACAGTTGGATTATGTAGTAGGGTCACATCATTCACCAGATGTACAGATGCTCCACTGTCCACCAGCCAGGATTGCAGAGACGAATTTCTGACAGGAGTCTTCAGGATGTTGAGGGAAATTATGTATGGCATACCTCCAGGTGGTGGAGGTGGGGGAGCTGGGGGTTGGAACCATGCCGGAAAGGCATCCAGTCCAGGGTGCGCCAGCTGGGCTGCAGGAGGGTGTGGGCCACCCATATGTGGAGGTCCCTGTGGCCACATTCCCTGCAATTGTTGGACCGCTGCCACTACGTTCCGTTGGGTCTCCTCGTCCCGCTTCCTCTTTCGACAGTCCCTCCAGTAATGCCCCTTCTTATTGCAGTAGTTGCAGATGCCCTTAGTCTCGGACTTGGCCTCAGAGACAGTTGGTTGGGCCTGCTGATGGACTGCACTGGCAGCTGGTGGGGTATTGGCTCCACTGGAGCCTTGTCCAAGAGCCAAAACCCTTGGTTGGCGAGGAGCATATTCATCAAAACCCACTGCAGCTGCTGTGTTGCGCAGAAGTCCAGCCAGCTTCTCCAGGGGTTGTGCTGCAGCAGTTGTGATCATTCCTGGCTCTTTAGCTGCATCAGGCAAGCCCTGCACAATCTGGGTTGCAACGTGTGCATCCAGTAGAGCATGGTTGTTCCTGTCAAGGCATGCCTTCAGGTTGATCATTCTGTTGACATATTGCGAAATCGTCTCGTCATGTTTCATTCCCTGGCTCATTTCTTGGAGCCAATCTGCATTGGCCTCGATATTATATCCACCAATAAACTTTCTGCAGATGAACTCATATGCATCATAAGCAGAGGGCAGATTAGACAGAGGTCCCAGCCATTCCTCTGGGACTGACTCATAAATCAGTAACATTGCGGCTGCGTCATGTGCTGTACCAGGCATAGCCTCCAGGATGGCAGGCAAAGACCCTTTTGACTCATTTGCTGCCAAAAATGCATTCTTCCAAACAATAATATTTGTCCCCCGTTCCTTCAGTTTTATGTGTACCTTGACATTTGTTGGGATAATCTTGGGCAGCTCATCTCCGCTGCCTCTTGAGGTGCTGGGAGTACACGGTTCTCTGATGGGTGTGGATGAGGCTGGTTCACTGCTTGACGTTGATGCTCCACTAGCTGATGATCCTTTCTTCTTGGAAGTCATAATTCCCCAGTTGTCTTATAACTCCAGTACTCGCAAGGTAGCAGCAAGATCTTACTTCTGAACCAGGTGGGTTGAGCTAACGGACAGCCAACGTGAAGGTGAAAGATGTAGTCTTTGACGATAAAGGCTCTCTCGTCAGGATTGCGGTCTCCACGTTGTCCTCCTTCTCTGATTAGTTCGTTGTATGACGGAGGTCCTGATCTCAAGCGCGCTGGAACGTTGAGGTTGGTGGTCTTCCTGGCTGTTTGCTTTGTCCGCTTCTTCGCCATTCACAGTCTAGTGAGCTCCGATTTAGGCGCCACCCACTCTCAGCATCCGAGCCCGTGGGCCCATAACCTGAAATATTCTGGGCTTGGCGTATCCTGCATGGTGGCGGCACGGAGGGTGTTAGACGATGTCCTCCTACTTGTGCGTTGTTAAGTAGGCACGGACATATACAAGTCAAGGACTGGTTAGCAACTGATTGATAGACACCCGGAGTGCCACTATAGTTCCAACCAAGTGTTACAATATCTCTCATCTCTCCTAACAAGGTGACGCAGTTCAAACACGCCTAACCTGCTCTCACCCAGGTCGTGTTCATTACTTTGTCCGATGAGCTAAACTCAACTCTATATGTCTAACATGTTCTAACAATGTTCATCTGAGTGCTAAATCCAGGAATACAATAAGGATTAAGTCACCTGCATGGTGGCGGCACGGAGGGTGTTAGACGATGTCCTCCTACTTGTGCGTTGTTAAGTAGGCACGGACATATACAAGTCAAGGACTGGTTAGCAACTGATTGATAGACACCCGGAGTGCCACTATAGTTCCAACCAAGTGCCTTCCCTATCCGTGCTTGCCCCATATGCCTCCTTTCTACAAACGTGTCTGTAACTTGCGTTATGATAGTCTTCGTTCAAATGCATGTATTGCCTGGCAGAACTCAGGGTTCTGCCTCTCTTTCCTAATTGGTATTGTCTTCATACGGAGACTTGCCATTATTACTCCTCTGAGGGAAAGGCATAAAATTAATTAACACAACAAGATGCAAGATCTAACACAAAGGCTCGTGTGAGAATGACCTCACACAGGTGCATACCGAGTCGTATGCACCCTCGTGGTCGAAGACCACGTGAGACCCGTATCCGACGGGTGGACGTATCCGGAAGTACGTTACATTTCTCCCCCTCTTAGCTAGCCGAGCTCCTGGGAGGCTAACAAAGGGTGAGTGTGGAAGGCTCACTGTAACACATCCACAAGATGGTGAGCTGATGAGCGACGACCCGAAGACACCAAGCCCGAGGACTTGGGTTCGAACTTGCCTTGGGTGTACTGAGTAATAAGCCCGCAGTGAACGGGGTAACGCCGGCCACAGGCCAAACGCCACTGATTCGAAGAGCTAAATCACTACAGCAGTAAGACACAGCTTATGCTGGGACTCGAGGGAGTGGGCTTAGGAAGGCTAGCACTTGACCTGCAAGTCGGAAGGATACTCGGTGCACTCGAGTATGCGGCTAAATAACCACGACCCTCCCGCAGGCGCGGGGGCTCAAGGCCGCTGATGAGCCTCCTATGTCGATGCGTCGCGACCGACTGTGTCCCAGTACCTCTTGAGCACTTCAGGAGCATTGGTCAAATTCCCTTGTGGTTCCCAAGTATTGTGTTCCGGAGAGTGACCTGTCCACTGGACGAGGTACTCGTACTTGGCGGGATTTCGAGAATTGACACGACGGTGGGCTATGATGGAGTCCACCTCGTATTCCTCTTCTCCAAGGAGAAGTTCCGCTGGAGGCGGTGGTTGAACTGATCCATCCCTACGGTAGGGTTCCAACTTGGATACATGAAAGACATCATGGATTCTCCAGCGTGCAGGCAGAACTAGCTCATAAGCTTGTTTGCCAATGCGCTTGTGGACTTGGAATGGACCTACCCAACGAGGGAGGAGTTTTGGAGTGCCTTGCTTAAAACGTAGGTCCTTGGAGGACAGAAGGACCCAATCCCCTGGTGAGAACTGGAGATCCCTACGTTTTGTATTGGCTGCCTGTGCCTGTCGGTTGGTGGCTACTCGGTGTACCATCCGAGCTTCATTGATCAAACGCTGCATGCGCTGAACGAAGCCGGCTGCGCTCGGAACCCGTAGGTTGGGTAGGAGCGTGGCTGGGAGGTATGGATGATGCCCGTAGTTGAGCATGAATGGCGTAGTGCCGGTGCTCTCATGGTCTGCGTTGTTGATCGCAAACTCGGCGCAGGACAACTTGGTATCCCAGTCAGTTTGGCTGGACGACACGTACATGCGTAGCATGTCTTCCAGTACCCGGTTGGTCCTTTCTGTCTGACCATCCGTTTGAGGGTGGTAGGCAGTGGACATGGCCTGTTTGGTACCGAGTATCTCGCACAAAGCCTTGGTGAAGTGGCTGGTGAAGAGTGGATCTCTGTCAGACACTATCACTTGGGGGACCCCATGCAACTTCCATACGTTGTCAACGTACAGGCGCGCCGTTTGCTCCGCTGTCGCTCGCGACGTGGTTGGCACCAGATGGACCATCTTGGAGAGTTTGTCCACGATGACGAAGATGGCATCGTGGCCGCGCTCAGTGGACGGTAGCTGTGTGATGAAGTCCATCGTGACTGTATGCCAAGGAGCAAAGGGTAAGCCCAGAGGTTGCAGGAGACCAGCTGGTTTGAGGTTCCTGGCTTTGTTCTTTTGGCACAGATGGCATGTGGTGACATACCTCTCCACTTCCTGAGTCATAGAAGGCCACCAGTAATGGCGGGTTATGAGCTTCAGGGTCTTCCGAACACCTTGGTGTCCAGCGTATGGGCTGTCATGCATTTCCTTAAGGAGAAGGGTTCGCAACCCAAATGCATCGGGTACGGCAACTTTGCCGTCGTGTAGGAAGAGACCCTCGTGTGAGAGGAGACCCTTCAAGTTGTCAGCATCCTGGAACCATGGGTCCAAAGAATAACCTTGCACGAACTTGTCTTTCCATGACAGGTGTGAAAGGTTATGGGCAATCGGCTTTCCCTGTACAAAGCAGACAGGTCGTCAATAGACGAAGTTACTCCAGCTACAGTCCGTACGACTGTCTGCTGAGTGCCACACACAACTGTCGGACAAGACTAGCATCTGGTGATGCCCAGCATCTTTCACAACCAGTTCCGTTACATCATTATCTTGTACACAAGCACCGATCAAGCAATCACTAGATAAGGCTCTAGACGGCTACGTTCAAGTACATGCCTATACTCCCTGAAGTCACTGTCCCTTATCTGTTTGAGTGACTACAGGGTACACTAAGCTTGTTCACTCTCACAATAGCAACAATGATACAACACACACTGCCGCACCGTACCTGTACAAAGCAGACAGGTCGTCAATAGACGAAGTTACTCCAGCTACAGTCCGTACGACTGTCTGCTGAGTGCCACACACAACTGTCGGACAAGACTAGCATCTGGTGATGCCCAGCATCTTTCACAACCAGTTGGTATTCACTCCGGTGGGGCAGCCTTAAGAGTTCATCCGACAAACGTGTGATCTAGATAGGATTGTACCTTATGTTCGAAAACGTCCAGAATCTGCCGTGTCTCAAGGTACCTTATGTTCTCAATGGACCCATATCCTAATAGTGCACACATGAAGATCACTTAAAGCACAAGGCATTCAATAATAATGTTCAGAACTCAACACTTCCCCTTGCCTGCATGCTTTAAGTGTATCTTCTCAAACCTAGTGAATCACGATGACCAACAAACACGGGCTTGGCAAGTGGCTTGGTCATAATGTCAGCCACATTGCGTGCAGATTCCACATAGAGGATATCTACCTGCCCAAGTGCCATAGCTTCCCTAGCGTAGTGGAAGCTTACTGCAACGTGCTTTGTGAATTTGGAATACAGGGGGTTCCGTAAATTAGAAATGCATCCTTGGTTGTCACAGAAAATTTTGACCCTCCAAGGTGCAGCCCCTATCTCTTCCAAGAAGCCCCTTAGCCAGTTGGCTTCCTTCACAATATGGCCAGCTGCCATAAACTCAGCTTGCACAGTTGAGGTAGCAACTGAGCTCTGCTTCTTGCTTCCCCAAACCACGGCACTACCATAGACTGATAGAACATAGCCAGTGGTGGAATACCTGTGGTCCAGGTCCCCAGCATAGTCGGCATCAACATAGCCTTCTAGCTCAGGGCCCTTTCCACCCAGAGTAAGAGCTAACTCTCTGGTATCTCTCAAGTACTTCAGCACTCGAATGGCCTCATTCCAGTGTGAGGTAGTGGGTGTCATTCTATACCTTGACAACACTCCAACAGCCTGAGAAATGTCAGGCCGGGTCGTATTGGCTATGTACAGTAACGATCCAATTAACTCGCAGTATCGATGACCAGGTGGCAGAGGGGTACCAGCCCCATGTGACATACCATCTGAGGACTCGGGTCTGCTGCTAGCCACGAAGTCCTTGGACATGGGGGTATCAACCCCACGTCCATCATCAGCAACGCCAAACTTCTCCACAAGAGCATCAATCTTGGGAGTGCAACTCATGGAAATAGTGCCCTGAACTCTATTGCGTAGGACCTGACACCCCAGGAAATCATTCACCTCTCCCAAATCATGGATGGTGAAGTCCTTCTTCAATAACTCTTTCCCCCACTCAATCTCTGCAACCACTCTGGCAACTATGAGAAGATCATCGACATAAACAAGAATAAACGACAGATTACCATCAGGGGCCCTCCTGATGTATACCCCAGCGTCGCTCTTGCACACACTATACCCCATCACGCTCAACTTGTCGCTCAAGGTCTTGTGCCAAGCCCGTGGGGCTTGCTTAAGACCGTAGAGTGCCTTCCTGAGCTTGCACACAACTCTCGTGTTGCCATTCTCAAATCCTGGTGGTTGGGTCACATAGACCTCTTCCTCCAACTCCCCATTGAGAAAAGCTGTCTTGATATCCACTTGGTGGATCTCAAGATTTTGTGTGGCAGCCACTGCCAGCACAGCTCTCCTAGCACCATAGCTGCTGGTAGGTGCAAAAACCTCACCAACATCTATACCAGGAATCTGTCTGCAACCCTGGGCAACCAATCTTGCTTTAAACCGAGTGACATTCCCATGTGCATCGTTTTTTGTAGAAAAAATCCAATGAACAGGGATAACTTTCTGCCCATGGGGTCTTTCCACATACTGCATAACCTCATGGGTGTCTAAAGACTCCATCTCCTCTTGCATTGCCTGCTGCCAAAACTCCCACTGAGGTGAGCGCTGGGCTTCCCTCAAGTTTGAGGGCACGTGAACTTTTCCCAACGTGACAGAAGGTACACTCTGTACCTTATGCTGTGGTGCAGCAGGGCTGTCAGCCTTACTGATGCTGCTCCCTTCTCTCTCTCTCTCTCCCTGGTTGCCAGAATAAGGTACATTATGTACCTTATGCTGGGACTGGGCAGTACTGCCGGGATTATCTGATTCCTTCTCAAGTCTCTCTCTCTCTCCTTGACTACTGGACTCATGTGCAGCACCCTTACATTCTCGCACCTTCCGCAATGCAGAGGGGAGCAGCAGCTCTCTCTCTCTCCTGGACTCACACTTGGGCACACTACCCAGACTTGCCTGAGCTGCGCCTACAATGTCAGCCTGCACACCATAAGCATGACTAGCCAGTGACTGGGATTGGGCACCAGCTTCCCCTACTGCTGGCATGTCTAACCCACTGCTCTCATCTCTTACATCTGCACCGAACATAGCCTCGACTGTCTCAACCTGCCCCTGCATATCAGGGAGACCAACCATGTTTGGCTCACTCACAATTGCCTGACCTGGGTCAGGGGCATGCAATGGGATGTCAGAATGCTCTCTCCTAGCCACGCGCTGTACATAACGCTGCTCCCTTGTAAGGGTGGTCCCTGGAGGAAGGGGAATTTGTGACTTCCCCTGCATTCGCAACCCCTCTTGTACCTTCTGCATTTTTTCTACCTGGGATTGAGTTTCTACACCCCCCCTGGCCAGATTCTGCATATGCTCAAGCACCGACCACGAGTGCTGAGATGGTTCTGGGGTCCCAACAGTAGAATCCAGGCTGGTGGGGTTTCCTTGGTCATGTGCTGCTGTAGTCCCGTCTCCAGACTGATCCCCAGCACAAAGTCCAGAGGTCCCAGGAGCCCCAGTGGAAAGCGTCTCCACTCCATGGTCATCCTCCTCATCCCAGAACGTGGGTGGAGTGTTGAGTTCTGAACATTATTATTGAATGCCTTGTGCTTTAAGTGATCTTCATGTGTGCACTATTAGGATATGGGTCCATTGAGAACATAAGGTACCTTGAGACACGGCAGATTCTGGACGTTTTCGAACATAAGGTACAATCCTATCTAGATCACACGTTTGTCGGATGAACTCTTAAGGCTGCCCCACCGGAGTGAATACCAACTGGTTGTGAAAGATGCTGGGCATCACCAGATGCTAGTCTTGTCCGACAGTTGTGTGTGGCACTCAGCAGACAGTCGTACGGACTGTAGCTGGAGTAACTTCGTCTATTGACGACCTGTCTGCTTTGTACAGGTACGGTGCGGCAGTGTGTGTTGTATCATTGTTGCTATTGTGAGAGTGAACAAGCTTAGTGTACCCTGTAGTCACTCAAACAGATAAGGGACAGTGACTTCAGGGAGTATAGGCATGTACTTGAACGTAGCCGTCTAGAGCCTTATCTAGTGATTGCTTGATCGGTGCTTGTGTACAAGATAATGATGTAACGTAACTGGTTGTGAAAGATGCTGGGCATCACCAGATGCTAGTCTTGTCCGACAGTTGTGTGTGGCACTCAGCAGACAGTCGTACGGACTGTAGCTGGAGTAACTTCGTCTATTGACGACCTGTCTGCTTTGTACAGGGAAAGCCGATTGCCCATAACCTTTCACAGGTTATGGGCCCACGCCCTTCCAGCTGAGCCAAGTAAAAGCAGGAGTGAAGGTCGTCTACGGATGGGTCAGACGTAAGCGTCAACAAAGGAGCTCGAGCATGGCGCAGCGGCGCAAGGGAACTCGAGTGTACCAGGACCATTATCTTACTCACAGTTTACCTTTCTGGGAAATTCATAATTGAAGTTTTAGCTGTGCTTTATCATTCATAGACGTTGTCTAGAAGCACTGAGTGAGTCGGGCCGGACTCCGGCGCAAACTTCTGAGGGGAACATATCTGCTACTACTGTGCAAGACTGGCTGGTAAATTTCCATGACATGGAGGGAATTGTAGGGTATTGCTGCATTCCAGAAGTTTATGAGTAAGTTTGGCTGGTGAAGTGACAATAGTATGACAAAAAGGGGCAAAGAAAAGGAAAGTAGCAGTGAAACAGCAATGTCTCAACCTGGAGAAGTCAGTGGGGCCACTCCAGGGCAGTCTATGACCGGGACACAATCAGCCACTGCAGAACCAAAGGTGGAGATTGACAAGGCAGCCTACATCCCCAATACCTCTAATCCAAAGATGACTGTCATGCTTGATGATGGAGGGCGCAATTTTGAATTTTGGTATGAAAATTTGGAGGCGTGCGCAAACACCAAGGGGGTCAGAGCGGCTTTGGAGAGGCCAATGCCAGGGTCGGTGGAGAACTCAGCCATCAAGCAGTGGCTGATCCAGTCAGTTCCAGTCATCTGGCATTCTCAGATCTCATGCCACAAAGCAGCGTTCGACTTCATCGCGTGGGTGAAGAACAGTCACACTGGAGGGAGCAACCAAGACATCAACCTTGAGTGGTACAAGGAAATGGAGCAGGGCATCAAGACAGGGGAGACACTCAAGGTCTACCTCTACAGAATGATGGATCTGGCTACAAGTCTCAGAAACAACGCGTTCATCCTCTTGGACCACAATGTTGGGGAGCTGATGGTGAAGGGCCTCCCTCCTGTGCTGAGGCTCGAGTCCCTGGAGGTTATGGCAACCGACAAGCCGCCATTGGAGCTGATTCAAAGAATCCTGCGCGCCGCAGCCAGCCGTGGGTACAAGGACCCACCTGCAGAGGGAACACCTCAGGCCATGGCAGCTGCAGCAGTGGCTGGTCCCTCTGGGGGGGTAGCTGGAGCGTCATCAAGCGCTGGAGCTGCACCAGGAGTGGGAGCAGTACCGGGAGTTGGAGCAGCACTACCAGCAAACGAACAGCCTCCCGCTGGCCCCTCTGCAACTACTTTTGGTGGCAGGGGGCGTGGACCTGGCAGGGCAAGAAGGCCCAGAGAGGAGCTTACATGCCACTTCTGCAAGGCAAAGGGCCACTTCATGACTGACTGCGGACCGCTCAGGCAGCTGCAGGCTCTGCATCAAAACATGCAAGCGGCAAGCGTTGGGCCTGCAGCTTACTGGGGCCAGGGAGGCCCACAGTCGTCTCCTCAAGCCTGGTGGGACCATGGATCTGGCCGGGGTGGCCCGCCTTCATCCGCTTCCAGCCCTGGACCTCCTTCAGCATATAACTATCCAACAAGTCAACACACGTTTCCGGGGTGGCATTTACCACCTCCACCCCCTCCTTCTGGTGAGGCGATGTTTATCTCTCTCAATGTGCTTGCCCCAACTTCGCATGGAGCTAGCAGCACATCTTGGTTAATAGATAGTGGTGCCTCTGTGCATATAGTCAATGATCTCTCATTGCTCCATAATCCAGTTATGCATAGACAGCCTCTTCCTCTGCACTTGGCAACCTCAGACGCCAAGGGAGGAATCATTGCATCTGGGTCTGTATGCCTTGTGAATGCAAGGCACGAAGTATTCTGGCTGCACAATGTGCAGTGTGTTCCTTCTGCGCATACCAACCTCATTTCAGTCACTGGTGCAATTCAGGATGGAGCATCTTTCCTGACTGACACTGCAGGTGGTTACACAGCCATGAAGGGACCTGAAGGGTGGTGTGGAGATATCACCCGCGCACGAGGTCTGTTTTTTTTGGAGTTTGTTAGTCCTGTCAGAGGGCAGCAAGTTGGCTGCAGACATATTGATCACATGGCTGAGGCGTCTCATCTTAGGAAAGGACACGTGTGTAGCGAGAGATCTCTGTGGCATGCTAGGTTAGGTCATCCTGGTGCCAGCAGCATGCAGAGGTTCTCCAAGGAAGATCTGGTTACAGGAATCAATATCTCCCTTGCTCCCTGCTCTGAGTGCCCCAAGCACTGTGAATCGTGTATACAAGGGAAACACTCCAGACCTCCTTTCCCTGTATCTTCCAGGCCTGCACATCACCCACTCGATAGAGTCCATGTGGATACTGTGGGTCCCATATCACCTCCTGCCATCACAGGTGAACGATATTGGGTCACTGTAGTGGATGAAAGTTCACACCAAGTTGCCTCCCTGCCTGTGAAGTCAAAGGATTGCATCCCAAAGGCTGTGATAGACCTGCTCCGTTTTTGGCAGACCCAACGAGGCACGGTTGTGAAGTGTGTGAGGACTGACAGGGGTTCAGAGTTCCTGAACCAGCAATTCAAAGAGTTTTGTGCTCAGCAGGGCACTAAGATGGAGTCCTCAGCGCCCTACACGCCTCAGCAGAATGGGGTGGCGGAGAGGATGAATAGGACCCTGAAGGAGCGAACAAGGACTCTGTTGGTCCATGCTGCAGCAGACCCCTCCCTTTGGAAGGAGGCGCTTGAGACAGCTACCCTCCTCTACAATGTGGGTCCTACTTCAGGCAGGTCCCTGACCCCCATGGAATTATTCTTTGGTGTCAAACCTGATGTGTCTGTGCTGCGCACGTTTGGCTGTGTAGCCCATGTGCACATTCCCAGTGGCCAAAGGTCTGTTTTTGGGCCCAAGACCACCCTGGGATGTTTACTGGTTATTGTCCCCAGTCTAAAGCGTATCGTGTGTACGTGGGGAATGGAGTGTGGAAGGAGAGTAGGGACGTCAGCTTTATCGAGCACTTGAGGGGGGCTGAGAGAGTGGGTCTATCAAAGGTCCAGCCTGGGTCTGTCTATGATTCTAGGATATCACCCCCCCTTGGCAGTGAGAATCTGGCAACGCCTCAAGCAATTCCCTCTGCTGCTCCACCCACGTTCTGGGATGAGGAGGATGACCATGGAGTGGAGACGCTTTCCACTGGGGCTCCTGGGACCTCTGGACTTTGTGCTGGGGATCAGTCTGGAGACGGGACCACAGCAGCACATGACCAAGGAAACCCCACCAGCCTGGATCCTACTGTTGGGACCCCAGAACCATCTCAGCACTCGTGGTCGGTGCTTGAGCATATGCAGAATCTGGCCAGGGGGGGTGTAGAAACTCAATCCCAGGTAGAAAAAATGCAGAAGGTACAAGAGGGGTTGCGAATGCAGGGGAAGTCACAAATTCCCCTTCCTCCAGGGACCACCCTTACAAGGGAGCAGCGTTATGTACAGCGCGTGGCTAGGAGAGAGCATTCTGACATCCCATTGCATGCCCCTGACCCAGGTCAGGCAATTGTGAGTGAGCCAAACATGGTTGGTCTCCCTGATATGCAGGGGCAGGTTGAGACAGTCGAGGCTATGTTCGGTGCAGATGTAAGAGATGAGAGCAGTGGGTTAGACATGCCAGCAGTAGGGGAAGCTGGTGCCCAATCCCAGTCACTGGCTAGTCATGCTTATGGTGTGCAGGCTGACATTGTAGGCGCAGCTCAGGCAAGTCTGGGTAGTGTGCCCAAGTGTGAGTCCAGGAGAGAGAGAGAGCTGCTGCTCCCCTCTGCATTGCGGAAGGTGCGAGAATGTAAGGGTGCTGCACATGAGTCCAGTAGTCAAGGAGAGAGAGAGAGACTTGAGAAGGAATCAGATAATCCCGGCAGTACTGCCCAGTCCCAGCATAAGGTACATAATGTACCTTATTCTGGCAACCAGGGAGAGAGAGAGAGAGAAGGGAGCAGCATCAGTAAGGCTGACAGCCCTGCTGCACCACAGCATAAGGTACAGAGTGTACCTTCTGTCACGTTGGGAAAAGTTCACGTGCCCTCAAACTTGAGGGAAGCCCAGCGCTCACCTCAGTGGGAGTTTTGGCAGCAGGCAATGCAAGAGGAGATGGAGTCTTTAGACACCCATGAGGTTATGCAGTATGTGGAAAGACCCCATGGGCAGAAAGTTATCCCTGTTCATTGGATTTTTTCTACAAAAAACGATGCACATGGGAATGTCACTCGGTTTAAAGCAAGATTGGTTGCCCAGGGTTGCAGACAGATTCCTGGTATAGATGTTGGTGAGGTTTTTGCACCTACCAGCAGCTATGGTGCTAGGAGAGCTGTGCTGGCAGTGGCTGCCACACAAAATCTTGAGATCCACCAAGTGGATATCAAGACAGCTTTTCTCAATGGGGAGTTGGAGGAAGAGGTCTATGTGACCCAACCACCAGGATTTGAGAATGGCAACACGAGAGTTGTGTGCAAGCTCAGGAAGGCACTCTACGGTCTTAAGCAAGCCCCACGGGCTTGGCACAAGACCTTGAGCGACAAGTTGAGCGTGATGGGGTATAGTGTGTGCAAGAGCGACGCTGGGGTATACATCAGGAGGGCCCCTGATGGTAATCTGTCGTTTATTCTTGTTTATGTCGATGATCTTCTCATAGTTGCCAGAGTGGTTGCAGAGATTGAGTGGGGGAAAGAGTTATTGAAGAAGGACTTCACCATCCATGATTTGGGAGAGGTGAATGATTTCCTGGGGTGTCAGGTCCTACGCAATAGAGTTCAGGGCACTATTTCCATGAGTTGCACTCCCAAGATTGATGCTCTTGTGGAGAAGTTTGGCGTTGCTGATGATGGACGTGGGGTTGATACCCCCATGTCCAAGGACTTCGTGGCTAGCAGCAGACCCGAGTCCTCAGATGGTATGTCACATGGGGCTGGTACCCCTCTGCCACCTGGTCATCGATACTGCGAGTTAATTGGATCGTTACTGTACATAGCCAATACGACCCGGCCTGACATTTCTCAGGCTGTTGGAGTGTTGTCAAGGTATAGAATGACACCCACTACCTCACACTGGAATGAGGCCATTCGAGTGCTGAAGTACTTGAGAGATACCAGAGAGTTAGCTCTTACTCTGGGTGGAAAGGGCCCTGAGCTAGAAGGCTATGTTGATGCCGACTATGCTGGGGACCTGGACCACAGGTATTCCACCACTGGCTATGTTCTATCAGTCTATGGTAGTGCCGTGGTTTGGGGAAGCAAGAAGCAGAGCTCAGTTGCTACCTCAACTGTGCAAGCTGAGTTTATGGCAGCTGGCCATATTGTGAAGGAAGCCAACTGGCTAAGGGGCTTCTTGGAAGAGATAGGGGCTGCACCTTGGAGGGTCAAAATTTTCTGTGACAACCAAGGATGCATTTCTAATTTACGGAACCCCCTGTATTCCAAATTCACAAAGCACGTTGCAGTAAGCTTCCACTACGCTAGGGAAGCTATGGCACTTGGGCAGGTAGATATCCTCTATGTGGAATCTGCACGCAATGTGGCTGACATTATGACCAAGCCACTTGCCAAGCCCGTGTTTGTTGGTCATCGTGATTCACTAGGTTTGAGAAGATACACTTAAAGCATGCAGGCAAGGGGAAGTGTTGAGTTCTGAACATTATTATTGAATGCCTTGTGCTTTAAGTGATCTTCATGTGTGCACTATTAGGATATGGGTCCATTGAGAACATAAGGTACCTTGAGACACGGCAGATTCTGGACGTTTTCGAACATAAGGTACAATCCTATCTAGATCACACGTTTGTCGGATGAACTCTTAAGGCTGCCCCACCGGAGTGAATACCAACTGGTTGTGAAAGATGCTGGGCATCACCAGATGCTAGTCTTGTCCGACAGTTGTGTGTGGCACTCAGCAGACAGTCGTACGGACTGTAGCTGGAGTAACTTCGTCTATTGACGACCTGTCTGCTTTGTACAGGTACGGTGCGGCAGTGTGTGTTGTATCATTGTTGCTATTGTGAGAGTGAACAAGCTTAGTGTACCCTGTAGTCACTCAAACAGATAAGGGACAGTGACTTCAGGGAGTATAGGCATGTACTTGAACGTAGCCGTCTAGAGCCTTATCTAGTGATTGCTTGATCGGTGCTTGTGTACAAGATAATGATGTAACGTAACTGGTTGTGAAAGATGCTGGGCATCACCAGATGCTAGTCTTGTCCGACAGTTGTGTGTGGCACTCAGCAGACAGTCGTACGGACTGTAGCTGGAGTAACTTCGTCTATTGACGACCTGTCTGCTTTGTACAGGGAAAGCCGATTGCCCATAACCTTTCACATGGAGCAGCAGAGGGAATTGCTTGAGGCGTTGCCAGATTCTCACTGCCAAGGGGGGGTGATATCCTAGAATCATAGACAGACCCAGGCTGGACCTTTGATAGACCCACTCTCTCAGCCCCCCTCAAGTGCTCGATAAAGCTGACGTCCCTACTCTCCTTCCACACTCCATTCCCCACGTACACACGATACGCTTTAGACTGGGGACAATAACCAGTAAACATCCCAGGGATGGTCTTGGGCCCAAAAACAGACCTTTGGCCACTGGGAATGTGCACATGGGCTACACAGCCAAACGTGCGCAGCACAGACACATCAGGTTTGACACCAAAGAATAATTCCATGGGGGTCAGGGACCTGCCTGAAGTAGGACCCACATTGTAGAGGAGGGTAGCTGTCTCAAGCGCCTCCTTCCAAAGGGAGGGGTCTGCTGCAGCATGGACCAACAGAGTCCTTGTTCGCTCCTTCAGGGTCCTATTCATCCTCTCCGCCACCCCATTCTGCTGAGGCGTGTAGGGCGCTGAGGACTCCATCTTAGTGCCCTGCTGAGCACAAAACTCTTTGAATTGCTGGTTCAGGAACTCTGAACCCCTGTCAGTCCTCACACACTTCACAACCGTGCCTCGTTGGGTCTGCCAAAAACGGAGCAGGTCTATCACAGCCTTTGGGATGCAATCCTTTGACTTCACAGGCAGGGAGGCAACTTGGTGTGAACTTTCATCCACTACAGTGACCCAATATCGTTCACCTGTGATGGCAGGAGGTGATATGGGACCCACAGTATCCACATGGACTCTATCGAGTGGGTGATGTGCAGGCCTGGAAGATACAGGGAAAGGAGGTCTGGAGTGTTTCCCTTGTATACACGATTCACAGTGCTTGGGGCACTCAGAGCAGGGAGCAAGGGAGATATTGATTCCTGTAACCAGATCTTCCTTGGAGAACCTCTGCATGCTGCTGGCACCAGGATGACCTAACCTAGCATGCCACAGAGATCTCTCGCTACACACGTGTCCTTTCCTAAGATGAGATGCCTCAGCCATGTGATCAATATGTCTGCAGCCAACTTGCTGCCCTCTGACAGGACTAACAAACTCCAAAAAAAACAGACCTCGTGCGCGGGTGATATCTCCACACCACCCTTCAGGTCCCTTCATGGCTGTGTAACCACCTGCAGTGTCAGTCAGGAAAGATGCTCCATCCTGAATTGCACCAGTGACTGAAATGAGGTTGGTATGCGCAGAAGGAACACACTGCACATTGTGCAGCCAGAATACTTCGTGCCTTGCATTCACAAGGCATACAGACCCAGATGCAATGATTCCTCCCTTGGCGTCTGAGGTTGCCAAGTGCAGAGGAAGAGGCTGTCTATGCATAACTGGATTATGGAGCAATGAGAGATCATTGACCATATGCACAGAGGCACCACTATCTATTAACCAAGATGTGCTGCTAGCTCCATGCGAAGTTGGGGCAAGCACATTGAGAGAGATAAACATCGCCTCACCAGAAGGAGGGGGTGGAGGTGGTAAATGCCACCCCGGAAACGTGTGTTGACTTGTTGGATAGTTATATGCTGAAGGAGGTCCAGGGCTGGAAGCGGATGAAGGCGGGCCACCCCGGCCAGATCCATGGTCCCACCAGGCTTGAGGAGACGACTGTGGGCCTCCCTGGCCCCAGTAAGCTGCAGGCCCAACGCTTGCCGCTTGCATGTTTTGATGCAGAGCCTGCAGCTGCCTGAGCGGTCCGCAGTCAGTCATGAAGTGGCCCTTTGCCTTGCAGAAGTGGCATGTAAGCTCCTCTCTGGGCCTTCTTGCCCTGCCAGGTCCACGCCCCCTGCCACCAAAAGTAGTTGCAGAGGGGCAAGCGGGAGGCTGTTCGTTTGCTGGTAGTGCTGCTCCAACTCCCGGTACTGCTCCCACTCCTGGTGCAGCTCCAGCGCTTGATGACGCTCCAGCTACCCCCCCAGAGGGACCAGCCACTGCTGCAGCTGCCATGGCCTGAGGTGTTCCCTCTGCAGGTGGGTCCTTGTACCCACGGCTGGCTGCGGCGCGCAGGATTCTTTGAATCAGCTCCAATGGCGGCTTGTCGGTTGCCATAACCTCCAGGGACTCGAGCCTCAGCACAGGAGGGAGGCCCTTCACCATCAGCTCCCCAACATTGTGGTCCAAGAGGATGAACGCGTTGTTTCTGAGACTTGTAGCCAGATCCATCATTCTGTAGAGGTAGACCTTGAGTGTCTCCCCTGTCTTGATGCCCTGCTCCATTTCCTTGTACCACTCAAGGTTGATGTCTTGGTTGCTCCCTCCAGTGTGACTGTTCTTCACCCACGCGATGAAGTCGAACGCTGCTTTGTGGCATGAGATCTGAGAATGCCAGATGACTGGAACTGACTGGATCAGCCACTGCTTGATGGCTGAGTTCTCCACCGACCCTGGCATTGGCCTCTCCAAAGCCGCTCTGACCCCCTTGGTGTTTGCGCACGCCTCCAAATTTTCATACCAAAATTCAAAATTGCGCCCTCCATCATCAAGCATGACAGTCATCTTTGGATTAGAGGTATTGGGGATGTAGGCTGCCTTGTCAATCTCCACCTTTGGTTCTGCAGTGGCTGATTGTGTCCCGGTCATAGACTGCCCTGGAGTGGCCCCACTGACTTCTCCAGGTTGAGACATTGCTGTTTCACTGCTACTTTCCTTTTCTTTGCCCCTTTTTGTCATACTATTGTCACTTCACCAGCCAAACTTACTCATAAACTTCTGGAATGCAGCAATACCCTACAATTCCCTCCATGTCATGGAAATTTACCAGCCAGTCTTGCACAGTAGTAGCAGATATGTTCCCCTCAGAAGTTTGCGCCGGAGTCCGGCCCGACTCACTCAGTGCTTCTAGACAACGTCTATGAATGATAAAGCACAGCTAAAACTTCAATTATGAATTTCCCAGAAAGGTAAACTGTGAGTAAGATAATGGTCCTGGTACACTCGAGTTCCCTTGCGCCGCTGCGCCATGCTCGAGCTCCTTTGTTGACGCTTACGTCTGACCCATCCGTAGACGACCTTCACTCCTGCTTTTACTTGGCTCAGCTGGAGGGCGTGGGCCCATAACCTGTGAAAGGTTATGGGCAATCGGCTTTCCCTGTACAAAGCAGACAGGTCGTCAATAGACGAAGTTACTCCAGCTACAGTCCGTACGACTGTCTGCTGAGTGCCACACACAACTGTCGGACAAGACTAGCATCTGGTGATGCCCAGCATCTTTCACAACCAGTTCCGTTACATCATTATCTTGTACACAAGCACCGATCAAGCAATCACTAGATAAGGCTCTAGACGGCTACGTTCAAGTACATGCCTATACTCCCTGAAGTCACTGTCCCTTATCTGTTTGAGTGACTACAGGGTACACTAAGCTTGTTCACTCTCACAATAGCAACAATGATACAACACACACTGCCGCACCGTACCTGTACAAAGCAGACAGGTCGTCAATAGACGAAGTTACTCCAGCTACAGTCCGTACGACTGTCTGCTGAGTGCCACACACAACTGTCGGACAAGACTAGCATCTGGTGATGCCCAGCATCTTTCACAACCAGTTGGTATTCACTCCGGTGGGGCAGCCTTAAGAGTTCATCCGACAAACGTGTGATCTAGATAGGATTGTACCTTATGTTCGAAAACGTCCAGAATCTGCCGTGTCTCAAGGTACCTTATGTTCTCAATGGACCCATATCCTAATAGTGCACACATGAAGATCACTTAAAGCACAAGGCATTCAATAATAATGTTCAGAACTCAACAACAGGCTCGTGGGCTCTCCCCCCCCTGAAGTCACACCGGAACGGAGGACGGCAGATAGGGATGGACTCGGTAGACAGGGAGAGTCAGGGGGTGCTAAGACCCCAGATGCCACAATGGCATTGACAAAGCCACACGGT
Source organism: Botryococcus braunii (assembly GCA_002005505.1). Classification (NCBI taxonomy): domain Eukaryota; kingdom Viridiplantae; phylum Chlorophyta; class Trebouxiophyceae; genus Botryococcus; species Botryococcus braunii. The sequence continues at coordinate 13,033 of KV908603.1, read as the reverse complement.
GGAGTGTAATCACTGCCGAGGGCAGGGTGACGACTGAGGGCATCAGCTACCACATTGGACTTGCCAGCAACGTGATCCCAACGGAAGTGGAACCTGGAAAGGAACTCAGCCCAACGTGTTTGACGTCGGCTAAGGGTAGGAAGCGAGTCCAGGTAGGTGATGGCTTTGTGGTCTGTGACGACCCGGAACTCAGGAGCACCTTCAAGGTAGCAGCGCCAGACAGTGAGGGCGTGCACCACAGCCAGGAGCTCTTGTTCCCCAGTGGCATAGTTGATTTCCGCAGGTGTAAGACCTCGGCTTTCGAAGGCCACTGGACGACCATTTTGATAGAGCACGGCCCCGAGCCCATGAAGGGAGGCATCAGTGTGCACTTCAAATGGTTGAGAGAAATCAGGGAAAGCTAGGCAGGGAGCAGTGGTCAAGGCTTGCTTGATGGCTTGGAAAGCAGCAGCGCAAGCAGGGGACCAGACCCAAGCCACACCTTTACGAGAAAGGCGGTGGAGAGGGGAAGCCAGCACCGCAAAGTTACGAATGAACTTGCGGAAGTAGGTGGCTAAGCCCAGGAAGGACCGTAGGTGACTGAGATTCCTAGGAGTAGGAAAATCAGCTACGGCAGCTGTCTTACGGGGATCAACTTTGATTCCATCCGCAGACACCACATGACCCAAGTATGTGACTTCGGGCTGGGCGAAGGAGCATTTCTTGAGATTGGCATAGAGCTGATGCTCTCGCAAAAGGTCCAGAACCTTTTGCAGGTGTTCACGATGCTCCTCAGGGGTTTTACTATAGATGAGGATATCATCCAAGTAAACCAAGACAAACTTGTGGAGGTATGGGCGGAAGATTGTATTCATAGCAGTTTGGAAAGTGGCTGGTGCATTGGTGAGACCGAAGGGTAAGACTTTCCATTGATACAAGCCCATAGGAGTCCTGAAAGCAGTTTTCGGAACATCCTCCTCAGTGATCCGGATCTGGTGGTACCCAGAGGTGAGATCCAGACTGGTGAAGACAGTGGAGCCTTGGAGTTGGTCAAGAGTATCATCTATGCGTGGCATAGGGTACTTGTTCTTGACAGTGAGTTTGTTAAGTGCGCGATAGTCGATGACCATGCGCAAGCTCCCGTCTTTCTTTTGGACAAAGAGGATAGGTGCTCCATATGGTGACGTGGAGGGCTCTATGGATCCCTTTTCCAAAAGCAGTTTGGTCTGTCTCTCGGCTTCAAGGAATTCAGCGCGAGAGAGACGGTAGAGTGGTCGAGAAGGAGGTTTGCCATGTGGGTCAATCAGAGGGATTGTGTGAGAGATTCCAGGACGGTCTGGGGGTAACCCAGGTACTTCGTCTGGAAAGACATCAGCATACTCCTTGAGTATATCATCGACCAGAGATGGTCCAGACATGGCAGACTCATCGACTTTGGTTACAGTGGAAAGGAAAGACTTACATCCAGAACGGACTAAGCGTTTAGCCTTCACTGCAGAGATGACCAACACCTTAGTGTCCTGACACAGGTTGCCAGGGCAAGGCTTGTCCAAAGGTGCACACTGTAAAACAAATGGCTTTGCTTTGTTCGTGTAACCTCTGATGGTCAGCTCATCGAAGTCCAACCTAGCACGACAACGACGTAACCACTGGTTGCCCAAGATGAGAGTCCAATCCATAGCTAAGTCTAACACAACACAAGGAACCCTTGTGAAACGTTGACCTTGGACGGTAACGGACACTGTGACTTGGCCCATATGGTTGACGCGTGCCCCATTGGCTAGTTGTAGCTGTGGGTGCACATCTCCCCGTGGGGACACTTCCAATGCATGCCTCTTCACGAAGGCAGAGCTGATGACGTTACACGCCGCCCCGGAGTCGAAGAGGATGTGGCCATGCTGGTCCAACACCTGCCCAGCAAAGACCATGGTGAGGTCTTGAACAGCAGGGTCTGGATGGAAAGCATGTGCAGCTAGAAGTGGTGGTGCAGGTAGTTCATCTGAGTGAGAACTGGGTGTAGGAGGAACCGGACTTATTCCAGCTACATCTGCATGAGCTGCAGGAGAGACTGAAGGCCCAGACCTTCAGCGTTTAGAAGGTGGCAAGACAACGTCAGGATGCGGGCAAGACGCGGTGTCGTGCTCGTGGACGCCGCAGTTGATGCAGCGCCCGTCAGAGTTGCGCCTGTGGAAGAGGGCCTCAGCAAGGCCCTTCTTGGCCCACTTGGCCGCCTCTTCAGCGAGTGCCTTGGGAGGCAGGTTGAGGGCAGGCTTCTTGGCAGGCTTGGTGGCCAAGGGTGGCGCGCGACGCTTATCCGCACGTGGACCACCCTCCCTGCGGTGGTCAGTGTGAGAGCCACCTGCAAGGACAGTGAGAAGATCCTCAGCTTCCTTGGCAGCCTTGACTACCACGTCAAGGTGCTCGAACTCATCCTTTGCCATGGCATCCCTCATGACCAACTGGTAGACAGCTGGCTTGAGACCATTGCGAAAAGCTGAGCAAGCCTCTGGCCCCGAGATGGGGTGTTGAACTGCCTCTACCATGATTGCCCTGAAAGCTGCATGATAGGAAGCAACAGAGTTGGTGTGTCGTAAGCGTGCGAGACGAACTCGAACAGTGTGTTCGACCTTACCCTCCACAAACTGAGCAAGCATTTCAGTTTTGAAGGTGGAAAAGTCCCTAGGATCACGTCCCCGCTGAGTGAGAGACTTTTTCATGAAGGCCCATTGCTCGGCTGCACGACCCGACAAGCATAGTGAAGCGTTTGCGACTAAGTCACCTGGTGCAATGTGCATAAGAGAGGCATAGTCGTCAAATTGCTCAAACCAGGTGGTGACCTTGGTACCTTCCTTGGACCCATCGAATTTGGGTGGTGGAACACGAATAGGCTTGGAAGGGAAGGAACTCCGATTGATTTGGTCGTAATCGAGAGGGAATTCCGGATTGAGAGGAAGCTCGGTAGTCGGGGTAAGCGGAGGCGTACCCTTGAGCAACAAGTCGCGGAGCTCTGAGAGGGTGTCCTTCATGGATCGGACGTCGCCCTCGACTACCGTAAGCCGGGCATTGGTTTCTTCACGATGGGCTTCAAGCGCCACCGTGAGGTCCCCTGCGTAGGAGGGAATTGGCCCCTCCAAGTCACGCAACAGAAACTTATAATCCCAATAAGTGTTCGTTGCGGACTGGAGGTCCCTTATGGCAATTTGATGGGCGGCAAACGCTGTGTTTGCGCCAAAGGCCGTGGGTGCGACCATGTAGGAGCTCGCGTGAGCAGCCAGCCAGGAGGCGTGGCGCTGACGGAGAGAGGCAGTGGCCTCTGAGAGTTTTGCCTGTACATCAGATATGACAACAGAAAGATCATCATAGGTTTCGTATTCCTGCACGCACAACCAAAAAGCCGTAGACGAACTCGTCCCCGCAACCACAGGTACACGGAATTCCTTCCGAAGAAAATCTGGTACAGTCGCGAGAGTTGATGTAGGCACATATTCCGATTTCGTGAAAGATGGCTCGTTCGCCAAGATAAATTCGATTGTAGACTCGCGAGGCAAAACGAGCTCGGCCATAGTGCAGCACGGACAAAGTACAGAGAATAGATTTTCGCCGATACCAACAAATGTAATGATCTAGGAAATTCACGAAGACAAGGGCTAGATGCAAGATCTAACACAAAGGCTCGTGTGAGAATGACCTCACACAGGTGCATACCGAGTCGTATGCACCCTCGTGGTCGAAGACCACGTGAGACCCGTATCCGACGGGTGGACGTATCCGGAAGTACGTTACACCAAGGATGAGTTCGAGCACCTTGACGTGGTAGTCAAGGCTGCCAAGGACGCTGAGGATCTTCTCACTGTCCTTGCAGGGGGCTCTCACACTGACCACCGCAAGGAGGGTGGTTCACGTGCGGACAAGCGTCGCGCGCCACCCTTGGCCACCAAGTCTGCCAAGAAGCCTGCCCTCAACCTGCCTCCCAAGGCACTCGCTGAGGAGGTGGCCAAGTGGGCCAAGAAGGGCCTCGCTGAAGCCCTCTTCCACAGGCGCAACTCTGACGGGCGCTGCATTAATTGTGGCGTCCACGAGCACGACACCGCGTCTTACCCGCATCCTAACGTTGTCTTGCCACCTGCTAAACGCTGAAGGTCTGGGCCTTCAGTCTCTCCTGCAGCTCCTGCAGATGTAGCTGGAATAAGTCCGGTTCCTCCTACGCCCAATTCACACTCTGATGAATTGCCTGCACCACCACTTCTAGCTGCCCATGCTTTTCATCCAGACCCTGCTGTACAAGACCTCACCATGGTCTTTGCTGGGCAGGTGTTGGACCAGCATGGCCACATCCTCTTCGACTCCGGAGCGGCGTGTAACGTCATCAGCTCCGCCTTCGTGAAGAAGCATGCATTGGAAGTGTCCCCAAGGGGAAACGTGCACCCACAGCTACAACTAGCCAATGGGACGCGCGTCAACCATATGGGCCAAGTCACAGTGTCCGTTACCGTCCAGGGTCAACGTTTCACAAGGGTTCCTTGTGTTGTGTTAGACTTAGCTATGGATTGGACTCTCATCTTGGGCAACCCGTGGTTACGTCGTTGTCGTGCTCAGTTGGACTTCGATGAGCTGACCATCAGAGGTTACACGAACAAAGCAAAGCCATTTGTTTTACGGTGTGCACCTTTGGACAAGCCTTGCCCTGGCAGCTGGTGTCAGGATACTAAGGTGTTGGTCATCTCTGCAGTGAAGGCTAAACGCTTAGTCCGTTCAGGATGTAAGTCTTTCCTTTCCACTGTAACCAAAGTCGACGAGTCTGCCATGTCTGGACCATCCCTGGTCGATGATATACTCAAGGGGTATGCTGATGTCTTTCCGGACGAGGTACCTGGGTTACCCCCAGACCGTCCTGGAATCTCTCACACAATCCCTCTGATTGACCCACATGGCAAACCTCCTTCTCGACCACTCTACCGTCTCTCTCGCGCTGAATTCCTTGAAGCCGAGAGACAGACCAAACTGCTTTTGGAAAAGGGATCCATAGAGCCCTCCACGTCACCATATGGAGCACCTATCCTCTTTGTCCAAAAGAAAGACGGGAGCTTGCGCATGGTCATCGACTATCGCGCACTTAACAAACTCACTGTCAAGAACAAGTACCCTATGCCACGCATAGATGATACTCTTGACCAACTCCAAGGCTCCACTGTCTTCACCAGTCTGGATCTCACCTCTGGGTACCACCAGATCCGGATCACCGAGGAGGATGTTCCGAAAACTGCTTTCAGGACTCCTATGGGCTTGTATCACTGGAAAGTCTTACCCTTCGGTCTCACCAATGCACCAGCCACTTTCCAAACTGCTATGAATACAATCTTCCGCCCATACCTCCACAAGTTTGTCTTGGTTTACTTGGATGATATCCTCATCTATAGTAAAACCCCTGAGGAGCATCGTGAACACCTGCAAAAGGTTCTGGACCTTTTGCGAGAGCATCAGCTCTATGCCAATCTCAAGAAATGCTCCTTCGCCCAGCCCGAAGTCACGTACTTGGGTCATGTGGTGTCTGCGGCTGGAATCAAAGTGGATCCCCGTAAGACAGCTGCCGTAGCTGATTTTCCTACTCCTAGGAATCTCAGTCACCTACGGTCCTTCCTGGGCTTAGCCACCTACTTCCGCAAGTTCATTCGTAACTTTGCGATGCTGGCTTCCCCTCTCCACCGCCTTTCTCGTAAAGGTGTGGCTTGGGTCTGGTCTCCTGCTTGCGCGGCTGCTTTCCAAGCAATCAAGCAGGCCTTGACCACTGCTCCCTGCCTAGCTTTCCCTGATTTCTCTCAACCATTTGAAGTGCACACTGATGCCTCCCTTCATGGGCTCGGGGCCGTGCTCTATCAAAATGGTCGTCCAGTGGCCTTCGAAAGCCGAGGTCTTACACCTGCGGAAATCAACTATGCCACTGGGGAACAAGAGCTCCTGGCTGTGGTGCACGCCCTCACTGTCTGGCGCTGCTACCTTGAAGGTGCTCCTGAGTTCCGGGTCGTCACAGACCACAAAGCCATCACCTACCTGGACTCGCTTCCTACCCTTAGCCGACGTCAAACACGTTGGGCTGAGTTCCTTTCCAGGTTCCACTTTCGTTGGGATCACGTTGCTGGCAAGTCCAACGTGGTAGCTGATGCCCTCAGTCGTCACCCTGCCCTCGGCAGTGATTACACTCCACCGTGTGGCTTTGTCCATGCCATTGTAGCATCTGGGGTCTTAGCACCCCCTGACTCTCCCTGTCTACCGAGTCCATCCCTATCTGCAGTCCTCCGTTCTGGTGTGACTTCAGGGGGGGGAGAGCCCACAAGCCTGTCATGGAAAAACAAGTTCGTGCAAGGTTATTCTTTGGACCCATGGTTCCAGGATGCTGACAACTTGAAGGGTCTCCTCTCACACGAGGGTCTCTTCCTACACGACGGCAAAGTTGCCGTACCCGATGCATTTGGGTTGCGAACCCTTCTCCTTAAGGAAATGCATGACAGCCCATACGCTGGACACCAAGGTGTTCGGAAGACCCTGAAGCTCATAACCCGCCATTACTGGTGGCCTTCTATGACTCAGGAAGTGGAGAGGTATGTCACCACATGCCATCTGTGCCAAAAGAACAAAGCCAGGAACCTCAAACCAGCTGGTCTCCTGCAACCTCTGGGCTTACCCTTTGCTCCTTGGCATACAGTCACGATGGACTTCATCACACAGCTACCGTCCACTGAGCGCGGCCACGATGCCATCTTCGTCATCGTGGACAAACTCTCCAAGATGGTCCATCTGGTGCCAACCACGTCGCGAGCGACAGCGGAGCAAACGGCGCGCCTGTACGTTGACAACGTATGGAAGTTGCATGGGGTCCCCCAAGTGATAGTGTCTGACAGAGATCCACTCTTCACCAGCCACTTCACCAAGGCTTTGTGCGAGATACTCGGTACCAAACAGGCCATGTCCACTGCCTACCACCCTCAAACGGATGGTCAGACAGAAAGGACCAACCGGGTACTGGAAGACATGCTACGCATGTACGTGTCGTCCAGCCAAACTGACTGGGATACCAAGTTGTCCTGCGCCGAGTTTGCGATCAACAACGCAGACCATGAGAGCACCGGCACTACGCCATTTATGCTCAACTACGGGCATCATCCATACCTCCCAGCCACGCTCCTACCCAACCTACGGGTTCCGAGCGCAGCCGGCTTCGTTCAGCGCATGCAGCGTTTGATCAATGAAGCTCGGATGGTACACCGAGTAGCCACCAACCGACAGGCACAGGCAGCCAATACAAAACGTAGGGATCTCCAGTTCTCACCAGGGGATTGGGTCCTTCTGTCCTCCAAGGACCTACGTTTTAAGCAAGGCACTCCAAAACTCCTCCCTCGTTGGGTAGGTCCATTCCAAGTCCACAAGCGCATTGGCAAACAAGCTTATGAGCTAGTTCTGCCTGCACGCTGGAGAATCCATGATGTCTTTCATGTATCCAAGTTGGAACCCTACCGTAGGGATGGATCAGTTCAACCACCGCCTCCAGCGGAACTTCTCCTTGGAGAAGAGGAATACGAGGTGGACTCCATCATAGCCCACCGTCGTGTCAATTCTCGAAATCCCGCCAAGTACGAGTACCTCGTCCAGTGGACAGGTCACTCTCCGGAACACAATACTTGGGAACCACAAGGGAATTTGACCAATGCTCCTGAAGTGCTCAAGAGGTACTGGGACACAGTCGGTCGCGACGCATCGACATAGGAGGCTCATCAGCGGCCTTGAGCCCCCGCGCCTGCGGGAGGGTCGTGGTTATTTAGCCGCATACTCGAGTGCACCGAGTATCCTTCCGACTTGCAGGTCAAGTGCTAGCCTTCCTAAGCCCACTCCCTCGAGTCCCAGCATAAGCTGTGTCTTACTGCTGTAGTGATTTAGCTCTTCGAATCAGTGGCGTTTGGCCTGTGGCCGGCGTTACCCCGTTCACTGCGGGCTTATTACTCAGTACACCCAAGGCAAGTTCGAACCCAAGTCCTCGGGCTTGGTGTCTTCGGGTCGTCGCTCATCAGCTCACCATCTTGTGGATGTGTTACAGTGAGCCTTCCACACTCACCCTTTGTTAGCCTCCCAGGAGCTCGGCTAGCTAAGAGGGGGAGAAATGTAACGTACTTCCGGATACGTCCACCCGTCGGATACGGGTCTCACGTGGTCTTCGACCACGAGGGTGCATACGACTCGGTATGCACCTGTGTGAGGTCATTCTCACACGAGCCTTTGTCTTAGATCTTGCATCTAGCCTTTGTCTTCGTGAATTTCCTAGATCATTACATTGGACGTTGGAACTTGCAGGAGACAGCCTATGGATCTGGTCACACCTGGCAGCAGCCCAACAATTTGAGTTACATTGCACCCATATCTTCTTTGTCAAGTGCGTCACCACCGTCTTCAACATACACTTTTAACAAACGTTTGGTTGCATTAATGATGATAATACTATCATCGTTGAGGACAAGCAAAGACTCCTGGGACATGGTTTGCGGATTGGGTGTAATTCGCTTCTCCTTTAAACAGAGTCCAACGAAATGCACATCACCAGCATAACAAGGGTTGCTTCATATGGATTAACCGCTATATCGTGCTGGCTGAATCTCAACTTCTTCGCCACCTTCCTTTGTCATTTTCAGGACCAAAAGCTGCATGGCAGAAGCGGCATATGCCACATGCATGCATGCCATATGGGCCACCCGGACATCTGTGCTGACAAAATGCTGCTGAACTTAAGTGGAGTTTGATGTCTCTCCTCGGTTGCGTCTCATCGAGCTCAGCTGTGTATCTTCGAAGAACTCTCTGAGTGGCAATCAGGTTCTGGGTGGCAGGACCTGTGCAAAAGAGAAACGTCAGAAAGCTTCTCAAACGTCAAAGACTGGCACAGATTGGCAGCGGCATATGGGGTTTGCAGAAGCATTGTTTCTTGACCGTGCCAAACATTTTGACATTGCCACATATCCAATACACAGAAAAAAGGGCTATTCAAGAGTACTTCCGACATAGTCGGTTACTCGATGGTCTCACCACCTGACGCGTGCTGTAGTCTATGCGAGTCCATAAGGGGTTGCAAAGGGTGTCACGTGGTTTTGCAACCTTATGGAATTCCATTAAAAAAAGACCCTTTGGCAAGCACGTGCACATGACAGAAGAAGAGTATAGGAGAGTGTGTGTGAGCCAATGCCACCCAAAAAACTTCTTTGGGCGCACTCCTGTTGCAAGGCTTGCAAGACCAGTGGACTTCTGGTGCAAGTTTCACCTCAGCCTCCTCTTCTTCAGCAAGTGTCAGTGAAACTTCTAAGGCGACATCATGTTATCATCTGGCCAGGACATGCGTCACTAGTTCTGATAGGAAAATGACGGGATCAATATGTATATGATGGGAATTCGGTCTGCCAGAGTGCTCCCAATCGTATCTACAAACGTGCATGTAGGATACTTGGCTCGCGCTTAGGAAATGTTTCACTTTCCATCTAAACGTGCCTTCTATTCCTGCGCCTTTCCGATTCAGAAGAAGAAGAAGAAGTGGCCAACTTGCTGCACTTCGTTGTAGTGCGGAGAGGAGCGGATCGGGCCTGGGCATCCCGATCCGGCTCGGATACATAAGCGGGCGATTAATCGTACAATTACCTTGGTACTTTTAGCCGATCGGTTAGAACCGCGACTCTGGGTCGGGTCGGTCGAGGATTCGATCCCCCGGCACAACATCTGGTATCGGCGATCTGGTTGATGGGCCATTTTTCATGGTAAATCGCCTCTGGTATGAGCGCGAGTCTGAGATGGGCCCATATCGGGTGTTCGGTTTTCCATCTCATCAGCCCTTTGGGCTGGGTTGATGTAATTCCTTCCTTATCGATCGCAGGTGCTTGGTGCACGTGTTTGAGGCCCCACGGGAGTGGCCATGTGATCAGGCACAGTGCAAAGTGGGGGATTCGGTGATCGGTGGCGATAATCGCGGGATGTAAGCGCGGTATATCTCCTTCCCGGGCGGCCAATCGGGCCGCTGCCTCCTTACCTAGAGTGGAATACGAGCGAGGACGCTCGGTTCTTAGGTGGGGGGAGATGTAGTGCGGAGAGGAGCGGATCGGGCCTGGGCATCCCGATCCGGCTCGGATACATAAGCGGGCGATTAATCGTACAATTACCTTGGTACTTTTAGCCGATCGGTTAGAACCGCGACTCTGGGTCGGGTCGGTCGAGGGTTCGATCCCCCGGCACAACATTCGTGCTGGGTGGGGCTGCCGCGTGCGCCGCTCAGGACAAGCAGACCCGCTATGCTGTCTTGTTGTCACGTCAACAGCCGCATGTGGCCTTCCAAGCCTTAGCTTTTGAAACATTTGGAGGGTTGCATGCTGATGCGCTGGCCGCTGTTGCAGAGGCTCCAGGGGCTTTTGAACCAAGCCATCATTGCTCAAGAAGATGTGGAGCGATATTTTGTTATGCGTCGGGTCAGTTTCAATATTGCGGTCGCTGTGGGTCGCCAGCTGGCCGCTCGCCAGGTGTGACTCATAGCTTGTAACATGGGGGTTTGGCTCCTTGAACATTGGGCCGGTCTTTTTTACTCCACTCTTGTGAAAGCCACTAGGGCATGATAAGATGTCCACAAGACACGCACCAGCCGAAACTATGAAGAACGGGCCACAAAAGGTGGCCAAACGAATATCAAAAACAGAACGGAGCAAACGAAAAGGAGAAGGGGTGGGGGATAGGGGGGGGGAAAACAGCCACAGACGTGGCTGCGGCCAAGTCACTGCATCCGGCGTAAATCAGCACGAGCCTGGAAGGCATCCGAGATAAAGGAGACAACCGCACGCAAGTCAGCGTGCCAAATGAACTGCAGACGAGACCTAGAAGGACCAACAAACAAACGGGGTTAACGGTCCCGCACAGTGGTAAGAGCGGGACAGAGAAAAACAAAGTGGTGTTCATCACCCACAGAGAAACCACACAATCACACAAGCGCTGAAGGCGCGGAAGCCGTTGTCGGCGGCCCATGTCAATGGGATGGCCATGAACAGCAAGACGAAACATGAGAAAGCCGAACCTTGGCAACATCAAGAGACAGATAAAAGAGGCGGGATCGCTGAGCCTAGTAGGGCGCAAACCAACGCACATAAGTACGTAGCTGGGGATCAGTAGGGGCTAACCGAGGGGAAACATGGCGAGAGGCCACAGGGAGGGTATTGGCCTGCCTAATAAGAGCTAAAAATGTATCCATATCAATTGGATGCGGGCGCTGACAATCAGCAGCATAGGGGTACCCTAAGCGGCGAAGGGCAGACATAAAAGAACCCCGATCCCGCGTTCCCGCATGCACGATTTCTGGTGTGCGGTTAGGATAAGCTTCACTCTTAATTCTAAAAGAACTCGCCCAGGACGGGGAACGAGTCGTAACGCCATAGTAGCATGAGTCCCTATGAATACGCGCATACAAGTGGTCGGGTGGGAGATCCACCACAGAGTTCCAGAAGGTGACCACACGTTTGAACCAGATATGCTGAAGGGGCCAAACGCCGACCTCACCAGGGAGCACATCAGTCCGGACCGTCTGACGAACCCCAAGGATCATCCGTACCATGGTAAGAAAATCCTTTTCTAAATCCTTAGCGGAGGGCCTAGTGGACGAGGGGAAAAACACCCGTAGACCCCAGACCTCACACCCATACGAGCAGGCAGGCACCACACAGGCCAAGAAGAGACGCAAGAGAATACCGATAGAGGTGGCACATTTGAGGTTACCATAACGCGTGCTGCTAGTAGACCAGGCACCCCACATCTTGCCACGTAAAATGGCCAAAGGTGGCCCAAATGCCTGAAGCCGTAGAAAGCATGACAACTACATGACGAGCCTGGGTCACCTGAGGCAGGGGTTGACCCTCATACATAATGGGAGGGGGGCCCTCCTTCGAGGGGGGGAAGACCATGGCATGGGACTCGGGAACATTCACCCGCATACGTGCGGTCTGGCACCACTCCGAAGCAGCACGGAGAAGGTGATCCTGCAACTCCTCCTGGGACTTGGCCAGAAGAATATGGTCATCAGCATAGCCTTGAATAGGGACAGACCGACCATCCCGGGTGGCGGGCCCAACACCCGGACACCGAGCTTCAATAGAGCGAATTAGAACATCCGAGTAGAGACCAAACAGAGTAGGACTAATAGGGGATCCCTGGAGGATACCGACCCGAGGCTTCAGGAGCGCCCCCTACACATAAAGTAACTTGGGCATCTTCATACAAAGATTTCACAGCAGCCAGGAATGGGTCAGGTACATCCACCCGAGATAAGGCCTCCCAAAGAAGGGAGCGACACTAGTGGAAAGGATTTTGTCCCAAAGAGGTCCCAAAAAGGTCCCAGGGGTTCCCAAAAAAAGTCCCAAAATCTCGGATGTCCCAAACATGTCCCAAAATTGGATCCCAAGCAGGTCCCGAAAACCCCGCGTTCCCAAACTATTCCCAAAAAAATTTCCCATCAGACTCCCAAAAATACAGGATCCCAACAGGTTCCCAAAATTGCCCCCCAAGCAGGTCCCAAAATCCATGATATCCCAAACGTGTCCCATAATAATTCCCATCAACCTCCCAAAAACGATGTGTCCCAAGCTGCTCCCAAGATAAGTGAGTCCCAAAACCCTCCCAAGAATACAGCATCCCAACAGCATCCCAAAGTTGTCCCCCAAGCAGGTCCCAAAATCCTTGATTTCCCAATCGCGTCCCATATTGATTCCCATGAACCTCCCAAAAAGGGATGTGTCCCAAGCTGCCCCCAAAAATACTGATTCCCAAAACCATCCCAAAAACTGATGTCTCCCAAATAGTGCCCAAATACCTCCCATACGGTTCCCAAATGTTGATTTGATACATTTTTGAGTTTCTTATGAGTAATTAATGCTGCTGCAGCTCTGTACCAGCTCAACATCTGATTTATATGTCTGCAGTGATGTAAGATAGATTGTGGGCCTGCAAACCCCAACATGGACAGTAAACCAGTCTGGAGCGGGCGTACGGCCCTCCACGC
>KV908602.1:192095-197095 GCA_002005505.1 Botryococcus braunii | reverse complement strand
TTTGCATCATTGAAACTGGACCCTCTTGCATCATGACCGATTAGGAATCGGATTACTGAATCGTTTTCATCGATCCTTGTGCGCTCACTACCTACTGGCATCATGACCGATATGAGTTCTTCCTGCACATACTCAGCAGATGCATACAGATGTGCACATACTCACGAGATGAAGATGTGCACGTACTCACGAGATGTAAGATGTGCACATGCGTACGTGATGAAGATGTGCACATGTGTACGAGATGAAGATGTGCACATGCGTACGAGATGAAGATGTGCACATGCGTACGAGATGAAGATGTGCACATGCTTAGGAGAGGAAGGCGGAGCATCGGGGTGGGGGCTCATAGAGAATGTGGGGGCGTGGCAGATGCTGGAGGACCACCTTATTCAAAGCACGGTGTGCGGGGCCATTTCCTTCGCCATAACGAACCACCCGGCCAACCCCAACACGGAGGAGGGGCGCGCCGCTCAGGCCGCCCTCGGCAAGAGGAGAGAGGACGCGGGGCAGCAGATTGTGGGCCGCACGGGCTACGGGTCCACATGGACCTCGGCGGAAATCTGATCTCGGCAAGTCTGAAGGACGCGCTTGCCCACTGGTTAGCAGATTGTGGGCGGCACGGCCTATGGGGCTGCATGGACCTCTTCAGAAATCTGATCGCGGCAAATCTCCAGATGCGCTTGCCCATGGGCTAGCACATCGTCGGCCGCATGGCATCTGGGGGTAAGAAGTGGACCCCTCCGCAATCTGAGCAAAGCAAGTCTGGAGGACGCGGGTGCCCATTGCCCAGCACATTGCGGGCTGCGCGCATTGTGCGCTGCAGGAGGTGTGGGGCCACATGGACCTCTGCAGAAATCTGACCACGGCAAATCCGCGAATGCGCTGGCACATTGTGTGCTGCTGCACGGGATAAGGGGCCAAGTGAACCTCTGCGGAAAACAGACTTCGGCAAATCTGGGGATGCGCTTACCAGTCTGGGGTGAAGGAATGGGGCGGGATGTGACCGGGAGGGGGCTGGTCCCATAACCTCGTCCGCGATGGGGCTGCTCCCATCCCGCTCGAACATCGACTACCCTTTCAGGACCGCGATGGGTCCAGCCTCATCCCGGTCCAGGTTTTTCATTACATAAGAGGAAATCACACCAAAAAGCGCTCTGACTCGTCGAGGTTCGAGGTTCACGGTCTGGAATGGGACGGGATAATGGGACCGGGAACATGGGACCGGGAACATGGGACCGGGATAATGGGACGGGAACATGGGACCGGGAACATGGGACCGGGATAATGGGACCTGGATAATGGGACCGGGAACATGGGACCGGGAACATGGGACCGGGATGATGGGACCGGGAACATGGGACCGGGAACATGGGACCGGGATAATGGGACCGGGAACATGGGACCGGGAACATGGGACCGGGATAATGGGACCTGGATAATGGGACCGGGAACATGGGACCGGGAACATGGGACCGGGATGATGGGACCGGGAACATGGGACCGGGAACATGGGACCGGGATAATGGGACCTGGATAATGGGACCGGGAACATGGGACCGGGAACATGGGACCGGGATGATGGGACCGGGAACATGGGACCGGGAACATGGGACCGGGATAATGGGACCGGGATGGGACGGGGATGGGAGTTTGACAAGTTGGGACCGGTGCGGAGCAGCCAAGAATGTACAGGATGATGGTCGAGCCCCTTTCCGGTCCCGTAAGGATGGGGCGAGAATGGCCCAGACCTCCATCCGGGTCCCTTCCCGTCCCCTTTCAAAACCCCAGACGCTTACCCGCTGGCCACCTGCATGGTGTGGGCTGCAGGAGGTATGGGGCCACATCGACCGCTACGGGTATCAGATATTTTGGCAAGTCTGGGGATGCGCTTGCGCATTGGCCAGCACAGTGTGGGGTGCAGGATCTGCCGGGGTTCCGGGGACCTTTCTAGAGGATTCCAGATCTGGATTCCTAAATTTGCCGAGTGTGGGGATGCCGTGGGCCGCACTGAGCAGCAGATCTCAGAACTTTGAGCCCAGCAAGCGCTCCAGGGGAATGCTGGGGAGGAGAAGAAGTGTAAGCAGGATTGCATGCAAGTACCTTGGGGTTAGGCGCTGAGTCTTGCTCCGGATGGAATTCAGATCGGATTCCACATCCGGATGTTTGTTTACCAGGTTCGGATTGTTTTGGGCTTTAATGCAGCAGTTGACTCCCCTAATTGAATATTGCCGGAGTTGCTCACACGGCAAGCCTGGGGTTGACATCGAAGGTATGTGGCCAACTGGTCTCGAGCATGGGTCGACATCGGGAGGTAATCTCTTGTGTACATTATCATAAACGGACATTTGCGGCATCTGTCCAATTCTGGCAAGCAAGTGACATTTGTAGGAGGAGAAGAAGCATAAATGTTTGAAGGCAGCTGCGCAGTAGCAGCTGGGAAATAAGTGTGGGTGGTCTAGACAGTTCAGATCTGTAGTAAACATAGAGGAGTCCGTTTTTGATGGTTATGATATCGCCTCGTTGTACCGTGCAGTGACAGGTGGACTTGTCCCGTGAGTTTTGGGTGGACTCGTCACGTGAGTTTTGTATATAAGGAACTCTTCTGTTTTATGTGACGAATTCGGACTACGAGTGCTTTCAAAAGAGTTTCCTCCACTAATAAAGGAAAGAAAAATTTAGTGTTGGAAACTCTTTTGGGTTTGGAAGGACCGACTTCGGGAACTTCCACTCCAAACTCTCTTGACAGTGTACAATATGCAAGTTTCCAGAGTCTCGTGAGTAATCACCAAGCTTGCCTGCACGTTATGTGAGAGTGCATGTCTTGAGGACTTTGTCAGCTGACAACAGCTTTAGACGTTGTTCAGACGTGACCAAAAACATGCTCAAGTAGCTCCTGTGCTAGCACGCTGATCAGCATTGTGTGCTGTTATGAATTTACATGTAACGCTCTGACCTTCTTTGTAACAACAACGCAATGGCGTTTTTCTTTCTTCCCTTTTTCTATACTCGGGTTCTCTGATTGTCGATTTCCACAGAAGTTCACTTGGCGATCAGAGTAGTTGTGGACATGCACGTACATACAGATTCGCAACGGAAATCACACAAAAGTACAGATCGAATCAAATCCAGATAAAATGCTGTTCCAACCACAGGTCCGTCTTTGAGATATACCACTCCATGGCTTGTTGAGGTATGCACACTACGTAAGATATACCAACCCATGACTTGTTGAGGTACGTATACACCACGATTTATTGATATTCACTACAACATAGTCTGTTAAGGCACACTATAGTTGCTATTCTACCATTGGCCCATATGGGATATACATTGGTCTGCATGGAGCATACATATGCATTGTACGATTGGCTGCGATGTATTACCAGCTGGGCCCAATCATGAGAACTGTCCTCCTTTGGCTTCTCCTAACCCAAAGCCATAACAGATGCCCATCGTACAAATGCAGATTATATACTTATATAAGTATGTGGGTGTGGTGCGCATGATGTTGAACAGGATTTTATATATTCAATAGCTACATATGTAGCAAGAACATGGAGCTCCACAAGTATACACCCCGCTAGCTGCCGATTTTAGGCTGCACTAGTGCACTACTGCAGTTGGCACGTGGCATGTGCATGACCACCCCTTCCGCATTAATGAATATTCTGCTATGTAGTCGACACTACCGGTAGTGTCCTCAAAAATTGGTCATAATTCAGCAAGACACATACTGGTGTACTGCCACAGTACACACAAGCATACTGCCACAGTACACACGTGTACTGCCGCAGGACACACAAGTGTACTGCCACAGTACATGCACGTGTTGGGAGGACACACAAGTACTTGTGTGTACGTATGTGTACTCCTCAGTACACGTGCGTGTACTGTGGCAGTACACTCGTGTGCCTAAGTTTCCTGACACACTTAGAGAGTGTACTGGCACAGATCGCTGGCCCTCAATTGATTGCTTGCAAGCCTTAAGATGCCGTACGACGCGTCTGGCGAGGGACATATATGTATGGGGATATACATATGTCAACATCCATGAACACACAACGTCAACGATCCAACGTCACCCAGCATCCTTCCTACAGTACTAGCCAAAACTTCATCATGTCACCGCTCTCGTACCTCCAAGCTTGCATAAGATTTAAACCTGCATATATGTATTGGGTGTGAATCCTCACGAGTGGCATATCAATCAATAGATTCATCTGGAATCTAACACTTTAAACTGCCGAGGAATGGTGGATGATCCACTGGATCGAATCCACAATGTAATTATAGATTGATTTAACGGCGTCCACCAACTTGTACCGCCTGCGATGCTTCGGGAGAGGCCGAGCCGGCAGGCGCCATGTTGGCGGGATAAGGTGCGGCGAACGGCGCCATACTGGGGGCTTGGAACGTAGACGCGTACTGGTTTCCGGAAGCTTCGGAGGAGATGTTGGACGGTGGGGGAGACGGGATGATTGTGCCCTCCCCAATGAGGGAGGACTTGCCCGCCTCTTCGAGGGACTGGCCTTGGAAGACGTTGTTGGGGTAGCCCTGCTCACGTGTTCAACCCCAGCCCCAGTTTTAGGCAACTGTCCATGGAAGTGTTGATGGCATCAACAACTCCAAATCTTCGCAGCAGCCATTGCTGCGAACTTGCCCCGTGGGCAGATATGTACGGTATACCGCCTGTGCTTTCAAAAGCCGAATGACTTTCAGAACGCCTCCACCAAATTCTATTGGGTGTAGACATCCCCAAATAAAACTCAAGAGGAGGGTCTACCCTCTTCGAAGAATTCTGAGAAGACGTCTGAAATTTTTATCCATAGGATTGCAGTTCAACACGTCCATGGCATCATCGTATGGATGTCCACCCCCCCACCCCCCCCCCCCCGGGGGGGGGGCGAGACAATACAATTGCCACTGCGCAACGGTGTTGGTAAGATGGTAGCCGCCCCGCGGGGGGGGGGGGGGATACGGAGAGGCACGTCCTTCCA
>KV908602.1:179595-187095 GCA_002005505.1 Botryococcus braunii | reverse complement strand
GGCTGGAAAAGCGTTCATGAACATAAGTGGGATCAAATGAAACAAGTGCGTACGTACCCCAGCATTGCATATGGGTTAAAAATTGATAAAGGAATGCACGCATATGTTCCACACATCGTCACGTCTCTGTCTTCACCAGGAATATGAGTACACGGTACAAGATGTGGGAAGGAAATGTTCAATACAGGTAAAGCCCATTACATGAGTCAGATCCTCGAATAAAAAATTCGATAAGAAATCTTTCAGGAGGTGCATCAATTACTTCAAGGGAAAGGAAACTTCCTCAAGGTCTGGCAGAATTTCGAGGGCATGCAACTGTACAGCATTTCGAGGGCATGCAACTGAATTTTGAGGACATGTCTTGGGGCATTCCGATATGAAGGGAGGGGAGCGAGGGAAAACCTGTTGCACCAATCTCCTCCAGGGCCCACGTGGACAGCAGGAAGTTCACGTCGTTGGCAAAGGGGTCAAACGTTGCCGCCGTGGCGTTGCCGGTCTGGTTGAGAGCGGCGCTAAAGAACTCGTGGAAGCCTCCCGTCAGATTTAATGCCGGGCAGGGGACCGAACGGTCGCCAAGCACCTGCGCCACGCTTGTTATCAAATATGTATAACGTCTACTGTACCTTTTTACTAGTATGCTGTACCTTTTCAAAGGTCACTGCTTATCACTTCTGCTCAAGCGCCATGACAATTCTCTACCGCCAAAAAATGCACGTACGTATTAGCCTGTCCTTCTCCTCTCTTCCATTCCTCTCAACGAGATATATCCGACAATGGGAAGATACAGGTGCTGCTAAATCTGTTGATTGTACCCGTGCAAGCATAATTAACCTGCCAGAAAGAATTGCAAGTCTGCCAGCAGGGGGAGGTGGTGGACAACCTGCACATGTACATCGTTTGGAAGATAAAGAGATTCAGTGGGAAATGAAAAAGATTCAGTGAGGAATGTAATTAGGATTGCAATGAAGGAACACTGGAAGGGAATTATGGGACTGAATAGTCTCTCCATGCAGTATGCTCACATCTAGTGCATGCACGACAGTACCACAGCTGCTGCATAATTGTTAAGGTACACATGTTCCTCATGTGATCACATCCTAGCCACGGCAGGCCTGCCGTGCAAGTCAAGTAAAATCCAGATACAAAACAAAGTAAACTGGAGTACAGGGCCATTTCCCATGCCCGATGCACATGAATATTCCCGATGCAGCACCTTCACTCAGCAGGTCACTCGCACACACATTCAAGTCCCTGTAGGTGTACAGATACTCGACTTGGCTTAAAACATGCGCAAGGTGCAGATGCGCACACAATTTCATGCCCTCAAACAATTCATTGACGATACATGAGCAATATTGACGATACACTAGCAACATCAGAAACCATGCTGGCGTGTGCAGGCATATTCAAACACACATGTGCACAACACGCACGCGCGCGCGCGCGCGCGCACACACACACACACACACACACACACACACACACACACACACACACACACACACACACACACACACATGTACACACACACGGCCGCACGCACGGATGCACGCGTGCACGCGCAAGCAACACACAGAGGCGTTCGCACGAGCGCGCGCGCGCGCACACACACGCACACACGCACACACACACACACACACACACACACACACACACACACACACACACACACACACACACACACACACACACACACACAGAGGCGCTCGCACGCGCACGCAATTTGCTGCAGGGAAGCTCATGCAGCAGCTACAACCAGCTTGTTTGAGCACGCAACAGGAACTCTTGTCAGAGTCATTGTGTTTGAAGGATCCCCACCTGACGAATGAACCTGCATACCAGGAGAGAATTACTCAGTTACCTGCAGGCATAATGCGCATCGCATGCGTTCATCTCAATTTCAATTTTACCATTTCCGTGTCAGGTGTTATGTTGCAAAAGAACTGCCGACAAGGAGCGCATCTCAACAAACTAGTAGATTCAAGTAGAATGGTTCACACTATGGCAAACTTCCGGAATAGCACCCTGTAGCTTGCAACAAAATTTGGAATTATACTCGTAGAATGATGGGACAAGCAATGTAAAACACCTCTGGAATGCGTGCTGTGGGTGGCATGCACAAGCGTGTATGCTTGGTGTCTTTTCAAATGTCATCAACGAGCTGGAGAAGAGAGTCACAAAAGAGTGCTTCCATAATTAAGGAAGCGATGTAACGCATCAACATATCTTGCACTACCAGTGCCTTACTACATGTACAAATATGTACATAGATGCGTCTGTATCCATGCTTCAGCTAAGGGGATTAACCAGAACTTGTTTCAGCATTAAACTGTCCATGCTTAGGATTTGTATTGCGGGGTTAACCTGACATGGCCTTGCTCATCCAAAGCCACCTCCTCAAACCATGCCTGCACCTCGTTGCTCAGGTTTGCCCGCCTGCGTCACAATCCCATCCCATGTGCTGAGCTTTAAAGTGAGACTTCAAGCATCCTTCACCATATGCCAACTCATGGTATTTATCAATGTGGCACATGCTGCATGATGCATGCTGTAAGGTTTAACCAATGAGAGATGGAGCATGTGCCATAGCGGCACATAGGTGCCCGCGGGCAGGATCAATTGAAATTTGCAAATGCTCCATGCACGATTCAAAATGCTCCATATGACTGTACGTACATGGATTTTTCTACCACCATAAAGGTTACTGCACAGCAAATTAGAAAATAGAACTGGCACAAGCCATATGGTCATGCATGGTCAGCTGCAGCACTAGGGCCTGAACACATGAATGTTCATATATGTGAACATGGACGTTACGGAGTATCATGCTTGCATTTGTAAGATAACCCAAACATCCTGAGGTACTGAAGGAAGTCAAAGGTTTGTCAGTTCTCCCACTGGCAGGTCGTTTTGTTGCATGATAGGCACGGAGTTTGAGAGAATTTCAGAGGGCTCATAGCTGCAACTTACCGGCCTCCAGTAACCTCACCACCTCCGGCCAGGAGATCTTCGGGGATATTTTCTCCAAAGGTTGCATATGTATCGAAAATGGCCTCAAGGCACTGCGTTCACCATGAAGGTAGTTGAGCTCGACGAAAAACACACCGTGACCCAATAGCGGTACCCTACATGAAGACAGCTGCGAGGGATCTGAACGACGCACCTCAGTGTTGGCCAGGAAATTTAATATGTCGGCGTCACTGTAAGGTCCAGCTTGCTTCGCCAATATGGCCGCTGCAAGAACATGCCCCTCACCCTCAGCAAACCGTTGCATCTTGTTGGACGGGGACCTACAAAATTTGGAAGCAAAGAGTGTAATACCTTGAACGGTTGCAGCTTGAACATCTGGAATATTATAAGGACCTCCCTGGTCTTGAGTAGTGAGGTCGCCAAGACCTAAAAGACCCACAGTTGCTGGGTTTTGCCCAGCCGCATGTCCAAGGATCGCGACCAGTAGTGTTGCAGACAACACAGCCTGCAAGTTGAAAACACTCGAACTTACATATAAAAAACATGAATATTTAATGCGTTAAATCAGATAAAATAAGGCCAATCAAAGCAAGATTGCACAGAAGGAGATCTCCCGGATATAGGGATCCGGTCATTGGACTCCAGTCTCTCCACTTGACAAAGAAGTTGCATATAAAGGACCGACCTTTACTTTTGAAACCATTTTATTCTCCATCTCTGCTCTACCTGTGTGAAGCATACCAATTAGACTATAAGAACGTGTACCTGTTACAATCTGCGAACACACAGGAAACTCAATGCACGCGAGTTTCTGAATGTAGCAAACACTACTAGGAACGCAGGTCAAATATAAAACATGAAAGAACATGCAAGGTCATGAATGGTTTACTTTAGTTTACTTTCCTCCCCTTTGGCGAGGCCAACACCATCGGATTGAAGTATTGGCTCACCTGAAGACCTCAAAACAAGAACTACCTTTACCGAAAGCTATTGCCGTTATATATTAGTTTAATGCTTTTGTTTATAACCCGTCGGTATCGAAAGCATGGGAGGGAGAAACTTCTTCGGTATTGTGGGATTCGAATAACCGAACCGAAGTACCGGCCAGTAGTACCGGATGGGTCGTGGCGTTCTACGGATTCCACCGAGTTATCATCAGCTCTCCGAGCAGTTTCACAGTTTTGTGCAACGGTACGCGAAAAGGACGACATAGTGTACACGAGAAGGACGATAACCCAGAGCCCTGCGCAACGTCACGCCTTCCTGCAATGTCTGGGCACACACTCGGATTATCGGATTTATGATCGTCTTGAATCCTACCCGAACGAGTGGGGGAAATTCACTACCGATATTCAACGACCCATAGAGCACTTGACGAACGCTTAGAAGTACACAATAGCATGTGATAGTGAATTTGTTACTGTTGCATTGTGCACACACACACACACACACACACACACACACACACACACACACACACACACACACACACACACACACATACACACACACACACACACACACACACGCGCGCGCACACACGCACACACGCACGCACGCACGCACACACACACACACACACACACACACACACACACACACACACACACGTACATACCCACATGCGTAAGAGACTGTATAACTGGGTGCGGGGGGGGGGAGAGGGTGGGAGGGAGAAAGAGCGGGGGTGGGAGAGGGGGAGAGAGAGAGAGAGAGAGAGAGAGAGAGAGAGAGAGAGAGAGAGAGAGAGAGAGAGAGAGAGAGAGAGAGAGAGAGAGAGAGCGCGCGCGCGCGCGCGCGTGTGTGTGTGTGTGTGTGTGTGTGTGTGTGTGTGTGTGTGTGTGTGTGTGTGTGTGTGTGTGTGTGTGTGTGTGTGTGTGTGAACGCACACATGTGCGTCGGTCTTCAGCGCCACACGCTACTGAAGCACTAAGCAACTAGTATCTGAAAGCTGTCTGGGATGCTGCAATTGCAAGAATTTTTGACAGGCCTCAGATGGCAGAAAATTGGGGTGGCACCAGTGTGGGTGTGCCACTTTCTATGGGAGAAAGTAATTTGCGGCCGGGTATGAGATCCTGCTTTAGTAAAACTTTGATGGTGCCAGCTTCAGGAATCGGGAGATGGGGTTTATGGTGCTTGCTTTGCGCCGTCCTGCGAAACTGCGCATGTGGGCTCCCCTGCTGCAACGTGGCTGCTGATGGGATCGATTAAGTTACTAATATCCTTGAGTGTCGTACCGGCGAAGTTGATCGCTCGAGTAGGTCTAGCAGCGTCAGATCAAATTCGGCGCAAGGAAAATGATGTGGAGAAGAAGACCTGTAAGTACGTCGTCATTGTAACGACTCTGTGATGCGATTGGCCCTGATCCTATAGAATGAAAGGATGGGAGCTGTTGCTATCCCTGGCCGTGCTTGCAATGGCGACCACGCTGCCGACTGGCGAGGGATTCCCGTTCGTTGATCTGAGCCTCAAGTACGATCTAAACTTATGTTTAATAGTCAATTTTCGAAGGTGGTGTTGATATGTGCTTTGCCCACTTCTTAAAGGAGAACGTCGGACTGCTCGACGTTGTTGTGCTTCAATTCCAAGTTACGCGGCCGCTGGGGAAGCCATAGCGCGATTTAGATGTTACTTTAAATCTCTTTTTTTGGCCCTGGAATGTCGCGCTTGGTTGCGAGGTCCATCTGCTCAAGTCCTTCACTGCAGTCAGTGGCAACTGAAGCTCGCAGGGACTTTCCCTTGCCCGGGTCGGGAAAGATTAGTGACACGAATCGTTCATCATGTGAGCAATCATAAGCTTGGCAAGCATCTGGCTTTTGGCTGGTGCAGGGATTCAAATGAAGCCACTGGTCACTCCCACAAGTCAAGGCGCCACCTTAGCGAGGTATGCAGGAAACATAAGAGACACAATGTGCTACAATTTTCGTCTCTGTATATGTTTGGATTTTATTTCTACAGCCAGCTTATCCAGTTCATCTATGTTAAGCACATTAATGCACAGAAAACGTTGGATTGCAAGTGGGCTGGTTACTCCAAGAGGACACAGCCTATCAAGCGCTGGTCAAATTTTTTGACATCTGTGAATGAATGAACTCGATTGTGCAGGACGGGTGTGGAGTACAAATTGACTCCAGCACTGAGCAGTACACTGCATGTCGGAGCTTGCCCCAGAGGTCTTCGCAGGCTCCTCTTGAGTTCCTGTACAGCTTGTCGGACAACGGAGATGGGACCTCGACTATGCAAGTTGCTTTTGATGGTCCATCAGATGGCTGGGTGGGCTGGGGAATCCCTACCAAGGGGGGCGGTATGAAGGGCGCTTCTGCAGTTATTGTGCAGAAGAATGCCGGCGGGCAAGGTACGTGTCCTTTGGAGCGTGTGTGGGGCTGTTTAGGACTTTGGTAAGGCTTTAGAAAGACCCAAGCAAAATAGAAGTCATAGATATTGAAAAAGGGGTCAGTTGAACGATACTTAAGCCTTAGGAATTTTTTGAGGACAGGAAGAGTACCCCAGATAAGTTCCGTCATCCATGCACGCCCTTGCACCCCCTGATCCCACCCTCTCTCCCCCCGTGTGTGTGTGTGTGTGTGTGTGTGTGTGTGTGTGTGTGTGTGTGTGTGTGTGTGTGTGTGTGTGTGTGTGTGTGTGTGTGTGCCTGCCTGTCTTTCTCCCCCGCCCCCGCCCCTTCTCCCCATCCCCCTCTCCCTCTCGCGTGCCCCCACCCATCCCCCGCCCCTCACACATGGAGCGCGCGCACACCCAGGCAAGGTGAGGGTGTGGCCTGAAGCTGCGACTGAGGGGTGTGAGTGGTGAGGGCACAGGCGCGACAGCCGCGACTTACCTGATGGCGGACTACGACGCCGCCAACTTCAAGAAGGACCAGGGGACGCTGCGGGTGTCCAACGTGCGCGCGGGGGCGGGGCAGGGCCGCCTGCAGACCGCTTTCAGCCTCCAAATGGACGGTTCCACCGCAGACCTCATCAAGGCGCCCCTCCCCATCATTTACGCCTCGGGCCCCATCGACGATTCCGGGAACCTGCTCCCGCACCGGGGCCGGGTGAGCTCCCCTGGGGAGGCAACTAATAACTGCATGCAGTAAAGGCAGACCGTGGATGGTCACAGCGGGTGGGGTTGTCAGGGTCTGCCCATACCCGAGGTGTTTTTGTGTACTGGGGGAGGTGGTTTGTGGTACTGGGGGAGGTTTTCTTTGTGTGCTGGGGGAGGTGTTTTGGTGCACTGGGGGAGGTGTTTTGGTGTACTGGGGGAGGTGTTTTGATGTACTGGGGGACGTGGTTTGGTGTACTGGGGGAGGTGGTTGGGTGTACCGGGGGAGGTGTTGTGGTGTACTGGGGGAGGTGGTTGGGTGTACCGGGGGAGGTGTTGTGGTGTCCTGGGGGAGGTAGTTTGGTGTACTGGGGGAGGTGTTTTGGTGTACTGGGGGAGGTGGTTTGTGGACAGGGGCCTTGCCCCGCAATTCGGGAGCTCGTTCAGACCCAGCCATTGGTTGTCATTTTGAGTGGGCGTGAACTGCCA
>KV908602.1:157095-177095 GCA_002005505.1 Botryococcus braunii | reverse complement strand
TCCCTCCTCCTCCCTCCTCTCTCTCTCTCTCTTCTCTCTCTCTCTCTCTCTCTCTCTCTCTCTCTCTCTCTCTCTCTCTCTCTCTCTCTCTCTCTCTCTCTTCTCTCTCTCTCTCTCTCTCTCTCTCTCCTCTCTCTCTCTCTCTCTCCCCCCCCCCTCTCTAATCGTGTGAGCGTGTGTGTGTGTGTGTGTGTGTGTGTGTGTGTGTGCGCGCGCGCATATGCTCTGTGTGTGTGTGTGTGTCTGTGTCTGTGTGTGTGTGTGTGTGTGTGTGTGTGTGTGTGTGTGTGTGTGTGTTGGGGGGGGTGTCAAACTGGATTGTCAAGCTCCTGTGGAACTTTCGTCTTGTCTGGCTGTATCGCCTCTTCATGATCCTGCGTACGATCTCCCTTTGCGCAGGCTACCTTCACAATGCTCCTGGAGCAGCCTGCCACAGCAGCCCTCCCCATCATCTATGCCTTTGGCCGGGTCTCGGACGCTGGGGCAATCTTGCCGCACGACACTGGCAATGTAAGGATCTGCCGGCCCTCCCTCAGATACCTGTACGAGCAGAAGGGGAGGAGTGGAAGGGGAGGGGCCGATTTCCTGGGTGCCAATAATGGTGGGAAGGTGCTGAGGGGAATATGCTGGGAAGGGAGGGGCTGATCTCGTGGGTACCGGAAATGATGGAAGGTGTTAGGGGCTGAATTCGGGGGAGGCTGGGGGTGATCTCATGGGCATCAGATTTGGCAGAAGGCTGGACTCTGGGAGGAGAACATGCTGGGGAGGGGTTGGACAGGGTTTGGGGAGGTCCCAGTGCATATCGAGAGTGGTGGACGGGTGAGGGGAACACGCTAGGTAGGGTGGGAGGGATCTCGGGGCATCAGAATTGGTGGAAGGTGCGAGGAAACGTGCTGGGGAGGGAGGGGGTGGTGCCGGGGCATTTGAGATTGTGGAACGTGGGATGGAACATGATGGGGAGGGATAGGGTGGTCCCGGGGCAATGTAAATGATGGAAGGGGTGAGGAGAAAGTGCTGAGGAGGGGGGAAGGGGAACGAGTTCGTGGGCAGCGGAAATTTTGGGAGGTATGAGGTCAAGTTGCAGGGGAGGGAGGGGGTGGTCCTGTGGACCGAGGAAATGGTGCAAGGTGGATTGGGAAAAGGGAGAACTTTGGAGAATGGGAGACAGGATGGAGGACAGGAGGGAAAGAGGAGGAGGGAGACTGGATGGAGGACAGGAGGGAGGGAGGAGGGAGACTGGATGAAGACAAGAGGTGATCAGTGAACTGTTGGTTGTGCGGGCTGAAAGAAGTGAGGTGGAGACAAACCTCGTCAGGGAAGTCCTCTTCTTGCTGGCATGTGTACAGCTGTATATTTTCAGTCGTATGCCTGCCCATGATACGATTAGGTAATGCCTGCAAGTTTTTGCATTCTTGAATCACGCCTGTGTGTCTCCACACATGTGTGGCACACTTCACGTGTATACAGTTGTATGGCATCGCTGAATAACACCCACGTGCATACACACGTCTGGCATGCTTGAGCCACCCCGATCTTCTTCCAAATGTGCATACATGTATGCGCAAAGGTAATCAAGCAAAGACAGACGAGTATGAAAGCGTACATGTAAGTACATGTGTATATTGTACATGTATAATCGTACATACAACCATATTTCTATATATGTACATGTGCACACGCACATACATACATATCTGTATGTGTATACAGGGACACGCTTAGTCGTGTATGTCAGGGCATGTATGGTCAGAGGAAGGGGGGGGGGGGTGTGGGTTGATCCCAGTGAAACGAAAAGGTCCAATTCTTTTTGATCTGTTCTGCAGGATGTAGTGAGATGTGAGCTGGACGAACTTAATTGTCAGCAGCAGGATGAGACTGTGTAGTGAGACTGTGTACCTGACAGGAGGAGTGTTGAGGAAGACGTACGCAGGCTCTCTTCCCGTGAGCGGTGCGCTGGTGTTGTCATCAGATGAGACTGCGTATTGAGACTGTGTAGCTGATAGGAGGGGTGTTGAGGCAGATGTACGCAGGCTCTCTGCCCTTGAGCGGTGCGCTGGTGTCCTCAGCGGGAGGGCAGGGGACCAGGGCGAGCCCCCTGGCCCGCCTGGCAGCCCTGACAGGGGGCGCCTCCTTCACGCCTGCTCCCGCGGCTGGCCCGGAACCTCCTTTGGATGAGGCTGACCTCATGCTGGTGGGCTTCCCCGCCTCTTCTACGCTCTCTCCCCTTTGTCGCTCCCGCTCCCGCGCATGTGTGTGTGTGTGTGTGTGTGTGTGTGTGTGTGTGTGTGTGTGTGTGTGTGTGTGTGTGTGTGTGTGTGTGTGTGTGTGTGTGTGTGCGCCCGCGCGCGTGCGTGCGTGCGCTCGCCCCGATTCGCCCACCAACTGGAAACACGTCTGTAATTTTCAGGCAACTCATCGTCCAGGCAGGAGGCACACATGTGCACTGAATTGCAAACTCGGGTAGCTGATCCACATCAGGAGGCAAGGCTTTGGGGGGGGGGGGGACACTCGCTGAGCACGCTCCTGTGTGCAGTGACGCAGGCATAGCTTGATACCCCATTGCAAGAAGCCCACCTCTGCGATGCAAATTCCGCTCGCCATCCCACTTGGTACCTTTTGACATGCCGAGTTGGCTGGGAGGGACCGAGGGAGGAGGGCAGGGAGGGACTGGGGAGGGGTTGGGAGCGAGGGAGAGAGGGAGGGAGGGAGGGGGGAGGGGGGGGAGCGAGGGAGGGAGGGAGGGAGCGTCCCACAGGGGCTTTACAACAGTTCATAGTGCACGCCTCACTGCATTGCCGTCATGAGGCTGGTGATTTTGAAAGCGTCGGGTCTTGGAAGCCCATTGTAGATGCCTCATCATGACGTGCCTCATCATGATGCTGATCAAGTATAGCGCCTCATCAGGAAGCTCATCAAAAAGCGCCACATCATGAAAACGATAGTCACGGGGCCGATCGCAAAGCTCATCATGAAGCGCCCTGACTAGGGAGCTCATTGAGAACCGCCACGGGATGTAGCTGATAGTCGGGCATCTGCTCGTTGTGTCTGACCATGCAGTGCCACACTATGTGTAGCCCATAGTCGAGCGTCTGCTCCTTATGCCGGACTATGAAGTGCCACACGATGTGTAGCTCATAGTCGAGCGTCTGCTCTTTGTTCCTGACTATGCAGTGCCACACGATGTGTAGCTCAGAGTCGAGCGTCCGCTCCTTTGCATCTGACTAAGACGCTGCGGATCCGATGACTGATTTGGGGGGGAAGGGGGGGGGCACAGGATCCTGAGGAGGGGGCCCTCTCCTCAGCAGCGGCGGGGCCAGAGTGGTACGACATGGGTGTCGAAGGCCAGGATACTTACGACATGGAGGGGGAAGAGCCGTACGGAGAGTACAACGGGACTCAGGGGCCCTTCCTGGACATCGACGCAGCTGCTGCGGCTGCCCCCGAGCTTGCCCTTGGGCAAACCGCCGTTGCGGGCCTGGCCGCGGCCCCTGCAGGCGTGAACCCTGCCGCGGAGGTGGCTGCTGCGGGGTCGGGCGCTCTGCCGCCTTCCGCAGCCATCTCGTCTGCCCCTCTGCAGGTGAGGCTCAGAGCCCTAACCCCTAAACCCGCGCTATTCCCTAAACCCTAACCCTGTGGTATTCCCTCTCACAAAAAAACAATGGGGTGCGAAGAAGAAACAATGGGGAACGGCTTCTGTTTACCAAGCTTCGCGATTTCCTGATGGTACTGTAAACGGTAACGGAATTGGAGCAAGAAAACCTCCATTTCCCTGCAACGATTGACATGCCGCCACCGTTTTATGCTTGAAAGAGAATCTGGCAGGGAAATATGGACATTGCTTTCAAAATCGTAACACCCTGTCAGTGCCTCCAGCTCATAAACGAACTGCGGGGGCAACTGCCGTCATCTGCATGCGAATGCGAAAACATCCCGCTGCAGGTCTGGGACCCAAACACACACACACACACACACACACACACACACACACACACACACACACACACACACACACACACACACACACACACACACACACACACACACACACACATAAAAAAAGGCGGTTTGGGAAGTAACGGGGTTCCTCATTACAAAATCTGTCCATGAGGATTTGGGATACGGGGCAGGAGCAATTGGATTTAGTTCTTCATGTCAAGAAATACAAAGCCAATAGTCGGGAAATGTTTTTCCCTGAAGAAAAATGTTTGTGGTAGCTTCTTTATTGGCGATGCTGCTGACGGGAGGGATGGGGCTCGGGGAAGGCGGGGGCGCACTTGCTGCTGTTTGGGGGCCAGACGCTGCAGTACAACCAGATGGAATCCCTGGACCAAGATGGTACCTTCCACCTGTACTGGTCCGTCGGGGGGCAACGCCGCCGATCCCTCCTCCAACAAGTGCGCCCCCCTGTTCCCCCGCAGACTGGAATCGAGACAGCTGCTTGCGCAGTCTCATCTCTAGTCGTACCTGCACTCATCCATGCGCTGAAGCTCCTGGGGTCTCTCTCTCTCTCTCTCTCTCTCTCTCTCTCTCTCTCTCTCTCTCTCTCTCTCTCTCTCTCTCTCTCTCTCTCTCTCTCTCTCCTCTCTCTCTGTCTCTCTCTCTCTCTCTCTCTCTCTCTCTCTCTCTCTCTCTCTCTCTCTCTCTCTCTCTCTCTCTCTCTCTCTCTCTCTCTCTCTCTCTCTCTCTCTCTCTCTCTCTCTCTCTCGCTCGCTCGCTCGCTCGCTCGCTCTCCCCCCCTCTTCCTCTCCCCCCCTCTCACTCCGCCCCCCCCCACACACACTCTCTCTACCCCTCTCCCTCCCACCCCCTCTCTCTCTCGCGCCTATTGTGTCTCGACCACTCTTTCTAAGTGTGTTTGTCTGTGTGTACGTCTGGAGGAGAGTGTGTGTGTGTGTGTGTGTGTGTGTGTGTGTGTGTGTGTGTGTGTGTGTGTGTGGTGTGTGTGTTTGTTTGGAGGGGGGAGGGAGTGAAGGGGGAAGCCGAGAGGAGGGGGGAGTGGAGGGGGGAAGAGAGAGTATGTGAGAGAGTGGGAGAGAGTGTATATATGCAAGTACCCTGGTTCTGTGGGCCCTTATTTCATCTCCCCTTCCTCCCTCTTAAATACAACCTGCAATTTTCAACCCCTTCTTCACCCTCCCTGGGGCGCTCCCCGCTGCTCCAAGGCTTTCTGCCTTTAACCTTTTCCAACTCGCAAGCAACCATTCAAACGAAGAGATGATTTCAGGGGGGAGGGGTTCAGAACGTGCCACGGACTCCGGTGGACGTGGCACTGGAGGTTCAAGGGGCGGACGGCTGGGGGGGCTTCGGCCTCCCCAGGGAGCCCGGCAAGATGGTGGGTGGCAGCGCCATTGTTGTCAAGGCCTGCTCCTCCTGCCCAACGGTACGCCATTCCTTTGATTCTGCTGCATTGCTCAAGCGCACGTCTCTTTTTTTTTTTTTTTTTTTTTTTTTTTTTTTTTTTTTTTTTTTTTTTTTTTTTTTTTTTTTGTTTGCAACCTGATGTACACACACAGAACAACACAAAACAAAAACAAAAAAAAAAAAAAAAAAAAAAAAAAAAAAAAAAAAAAAAAAAAAAAAAAAGAAAACCAGAGACAAAGAGAGCAAAAAGTGGGAAAAAACGGAGAGGACAAAGAGAGGCAAAGAAGTGGGAAAAAAGGAGGGACAGGAGGACCGTGCTGGTGCCCTGAGTGGGGTGGCTGACTTGGCGAAAATCTTGATAAGAGATGACCTTGGCGCCCTCTTTCACAAGAAAATGATCCAAAAATAGATCTTTACATTGACCAAGAAAATACGCAAAAAAGTCATTGAAGCAGTGAGGGATGAGGGCAGGGGCAAGCGCGGACAACTACTATCTGGAGGGCATGAACGCCGCCCAGGTGAAGGCGGGGGAAGGGGACTTGAACGTGGTGGACATCAGGGCTGAAGCCACTGCCGATGGCCGCCTCCTGTGCACCTTCCGCCTCTACCTACCTTACTCAGGGGTCGATCTCGACAAGCCCATCCCGATCCTGTGCGCACCCCTTCCTCCCGCTTCCTCGAGCTTCCTCAGGCTTCCTTTCACATGGATGACTGATGTTGATAAGCGGGTATGCGGTTGATTTCCGCGTTTGCTTTGGAGCCAAGAGGATTACTGGAGCGGGAAGCCTGTTTTGGGTTGTTTTCAGCGTTTCCGTTGTAGCCCCAAACTGCCCTGATGTGGGGAAGCCTGTTTTGGCTGTTATCCAGCCTGTCCTTTGGAGCCCCAAGATTACTGATGTTGGGAAGCCTGTTTTGGCTGTTATCCAGCCTCTTCTTGGAGCCCCAAGGGAGTACTGATACGGACAAGCCTGTCTTTGGTTGTACTCAGCCTTTCCTTTTGGGCCCCAAACCAACCACCAGCAGATTTACGAGGCTTGTTTTGGCCGTCCCAAGTCTTCAACCACCCCTCAGGTGAGGGAGGCCTGTTTCGGCCACGCCGCCGCCTCCTCCTCCTCTCCTCCTCCCCCTCCTCCTCCTCCTCCCCCTTCTCCTCCTGTTCAGGGCACGGCTGCAAGGCGGGGTAGGGCTTAGGATTTAGGACAGGGGAGTGCCGGAATGACAGCGGCCCTTGGGTGGAGGGTGCTGAACGGGGCGGGGGGCGGGGGCCGGCAGGGCGGCCCTGGGCGCGGTCTCCCCCACGGGATCGCTGCGCTTCCACAACAGATTCTACAGCGGGGGCCAGCTCAACTTTGCCAGTGGAACTGCCTTTCGAATAAGGTCCCGCAACCTCCTACCCAAGGTGACTCACCATCTAGTCAATCCATCTGCCTCCCTCCCTGCCTCCCTGCCTCGCTACCCCCCCCCCCGCCCTCTCTCTCTCTCTCTCTCTCTCTCTCTCTCTCTCTCTCTCTCTCTCTCTCTCTCTCTCTCTCTCTCTCTCTCTCTCTCTCTCTCTCTCTCTCTCTCTCTGTCTCTCTCTCTCTCTCTCTCTCTCTCTCTCTCTCTCACTCCCTCGGCCCCCCTCCCGCTTCTCTCTCTTCGTTCTCTTTGCAGTTGCATGCTGAAGTTGCCGCTGGATCCTGCTGCCTCGGCTGAGAGGGGGCATGCGCCTGCCACCTCCAGTAGGAGGAGAAGCTGCCCTGTAAGCGGGGGTCGGGCAGGACCACAGGGCTGTGCAGCAGAGGCTGTTTAATGTCATTAATGGTGGTGGGAAGGGGAGCATGTTATAGAATGGTGGTGGAGAGGAATCCGGGCATTAGAGCCATGCAGGGTAGAAATTGTAACTCTGGTTGATGGGTCGTAGGAAGGGAGGGTGTGGAAAGAGGCCAGGTCAACAAAGTCATGTATAGCAGAGGGTTTTGGAAGGGCTTCCAAAAACCTCGCATGTTTGGGGGCGGGGAGCATGTTGGGAAGGGGGGGTCCGGGGGGCAGGGTATCAAGGCGGTATATTACATTGATGGTGGTAAAAGGGAGTGTGTGGAAAGAGGCCAGGTAAGCAAAATCATGCAGGGCAGAGTCTGTATCTCTCATTGATGGTGGTAGGGAGCATGGGGGAACGGGAGGGGGTATGGTAACGAGGCTATGCAGCAGAGGCTGTATGAGTTATTGATGGTGGTAAGAAGGGAGCAAGAAAAGGGGGGCGGATTCACAAAGCCATGGCAGGGCCGAGGCTGTAGCTCATATTGAAGGTGGTAGAATGACAGCGTCGGGTGCTGTCAGGTAGGGACACAATGTAGGGGGAAGGGGGTGGGGTGCAAGTAGCAACCCAATGCAGCAGAAGCCGTACAGCATGTGTGGGGGGTGGGGTGCAAGTAGCAACCCTATGCAGCAGAAGCAGAATGCGCTCTCATTGATGGTGGTATCGGGGGCAGGTGCATGGATACATAATGGTGATCTCCTGGGGGATCCTGATCCCCCTGGGCGCCATGGTGGCGGCCTCCCTGAAGCGCTTCGACCCTCTCTGGTTTCAGATCCATAGGGTCGTGCAGGTCTCCCGCCCCCTGAGTCCCCCGCTCCCCTTCCGTTCCCAGGATTGTCAAAAGTGCACAACAGAACAGAACACTTCATGCCAGGTTCCAAGGGAGTGCTGGTGTCTCATCTCCTGCTATTGTCCCAATGTTGTCATGTAGAGTGTCGCAGTTGTGTTTCTTGCTGAGAGCCTCTTATTGGTCCAGGAACGATAGTACTTTCGAACCAGACAGTGATTGTGCAGTCTGACTGAATCCTGTGGGCATGCATGCACATGCTCCCAAGTGAGCGCGTGCGCACTCACATAAACACTTGGACACGCGCACGCGTGCGGACGTACACACACACACACACACACACACACACACACACACACACACACACACACACACACACACACACACACAACAGGCACGCTCCCGCACGCCCCACACGGGGGCGCGTGCACACACACATGAATGTACATGGCTACCTTTGGAATTCTGAACCGAGGAACAAGTGAAGCACACATCTCAGAAAAGGGAAACAGTCGGAGCCTTCCATGTGCTGGTCTTGGTGCATGGCCGCCACAGGCCCAGCCACTCAACAACAGTCTTGCACAGCAGGAGAATTTTTTCTTTGCGCGCACATGCATGCATTGTGTGTGTGTGTGTGTGTATATGTGCGTGCGTGCGTGCGTGCGCGCGCGTGCATGCGTGCGTGCATGTGTGTGTGTGTGTGTGTGTGTGTGTGTGTGTGTGTGTGTGTGTGTGTGTGTGTGTGTGTGTGTGTGTGTGTGTGTGTGTGTGTGTGTGCTCTCAGTATTTCTGGGGCCAAAGAAAAGAAGGCTGCCGAAAATTGCAACACACGAACATGATTTCACGAAGCAACCCGACTCGATACAGCTTTCAAGATGACACACTGCAGCGCCCCGAGGTACCCACAGGGACAGCTGGGTGACGGAACACATGACGCCGGAGTGCAAAAATCTGCGGAGGTAGGACTAACGCAAGACCGGGAGGGGATGCAGTCAATTGCGTATCTGGCGGCTATCGTGGGAATGGGCATCGGCCTCTACATGAGAGATTATCTGGGCACCTACGAGGAGTATGTGCACCGCGTTGTGGGCCTGGTGGTGATGGGGCTGGGCTTGCTGCAAGTGATGGCTCTGCTGCTGCGCCCCTCCAAGGAGCACCGTTTTGCGTGCGCTCCCCCCTCCTCGCCCACCCTCCTCGCCTTAGGAGGCGTGGATGTGTGTGTGTGTGTGTGTGTGTGTGTGTGTGTGTGTGTGTGTGTGTGTATGTGTGTGTGTGTGTGTGTGTGTGTGTGTGTGAGAGAGAGAGAGGGGGGGGGGAGAGAGAGAGAGAGAGAGAGAGAGAGAGAGAGAGAGAGAGAGAGAGAGAGAGTGTGTGAGTGAGAGAGAGAGAGAGAGTGTGTGTGTGTGAGAGAGAGAATGTGCGTGTGACCGTATGTGTGTGTGAGGGAAAGAGTGTATGTGTGTGTGTGTGTGTGTGTGTGTGTGAGAGAGAGAGAGAGAGAGAGAGAGAGAGAGAGAGAGAGAGAGAGAGAGAGAGAGAGAGAGAGCCCGCGCGCTTCACCAAGGCCAGCCAGGACATGCGCAACATGTCTCTGTATAAGCTGCAGAGGCCGGTGCAGGTGGCTGTGGAGCGGGTACCACCAGTTTGTGGGCGTGGTGGCCATCCTCTTGGCCTTCACCAACGCCATCCTGGGCATGCGCAACATGTCGCTGTACTACGGGTATTTCGTGGGATTCAGCCTGATTTGGCTGGCCATCCTGGGCTTCTGGATGCTGGGCCGCTGCTTGTCGGCCCGTCACCGAAAGCAGACGGTGCCGACCTGCCCCTTACTCCTGATCACACAAGAGAAAAGTCGTGTAGTTTGGTCCCTTACTCCCTTCACACAAGGGAAATGTCGCATAGTATGGCCCCTTGCCCCCTATTACATAGGAGAAGAGTCGTTAGTTTAGCCCCTTACTCCCATCACATAAGGGATATGTCACGAAATTTGGTCGCTTACTCCTATCACAGAAGAGAAAAGTCGCGTAGTTTGGCCCCTAGCTCGTTGGTCAAAGATCATTACTGAATGACTAGTCAACCCCAAACCCTCCAGGAGGTCTGCTGTTGCCCCCCCGGCGCTCCGGTCCTAGTTTTGCCACCCCCTGCATCCCCCCCCCCCCCGCGCTTGGGCTCTGCTTGTTCGCCACGCTCACATGCACATGCGCACGCGCGCCACAAGCACATGCACACGCCACCCCCCCCCCACACACACACACACACACACACACACACACACACACACACACACACACATATGCTCCCAGCCTGGGTGCACATGCAGGAGTCTGCAGGCCAAACTTACCCATATGGGCTGGACAAAGTTCAGGACCGCTGGGCATATTCATGGAAATGGCCGTCTTTTGGGGGGATGGGGGGCAGGGGGCACGCCTGGACATACAGTGGCAGCACGCTGCGGCAAACGGAATGGTTGATGAGAGGCAGCCGGAGCTCCAAATGGGTTCCATCCGGGACCGCCGTTGATCCCTAGGCCTCCGGGAAGGGCTTCATCCGGGACCGCCGCTGATCCTTCGGCCTGCAGGTAGGGCTCTAGGAAGGGCCATTGGGAGTTCCTTGGCCTCTCAAGGGTGCATCCGGGACCGCCGCTACCTGGACGTCCACATAGGGTCCATGCGGGGCCGCCGGTAGTTCCGCGGCCTCCAGAAGGGCTCCATGCTGGCCCCTCATGGAACCTTCAGCGTCCACATGGGCTCCATGTGTGGCCGCTGTGGATTCCTCAGCCTCCTTCAAAGCGCCCATCGTTGAGCACATCCTTGGGCATCATCCTTCAAAGTGCCCATCCTTGAGCACTTTTACGGTCGGCCGGACGCCCCGCCTGATGCCCTACCTCTCACCAGGCTCTGGTCCCCGTATTCCCTCAAAGCTGTGCAGCTATTTTTTGTGTCTTCTGCAAACAGGCAGATGAGTGGAAGATGACTGGGGTTGCATGTTGGATGCAACTCGTGAACGCCAAACTGGTGGCTGGCGGCATCAGCAATGGGACCCCGGGGGGGGTGGACTGAAATTTGATGAAAGCATGGGTGCATAATGGGCGTAAAATGGGTGTATGAGTGGAAATCAACTCAAAAAACATCTTACTGCATCCAAGTGGGGTACAGTTCAGGAGGGGGGAAGGCTGTAGTGGGGCCCTTTTTGTACGCCCACAGTTTAGCCACGTGGCTACAGGGGCCTTCCACCACGTTGTGGCTGCACTAGTGGCTGGTGGCAGTACTGGCAAAGCGAGAGCTCCTTGAAGTAAGAGCTCTAAGAGGGAATTAGTGGCTACACTGGAAACGAGAGGGCTCCATGAAGTAAGAGCTTTATGAGGGAATTATTAAGGTTGGCAGCAAGGCAGGCTGCGGCCACCATGCCCCAGTAAGCCGGGCAGCAAGGCAGGTTGCGGCTATCATATGCAAAGAAGGGTGCCACCTTGAGGGAACGTTCCTGTTACAGGGCATCCGCATTTGTGCTCGCTCGATTCCGAGCACGCTGAAATTTTGCTCGTTCGAGCAGCCGGAGGCGCGTTCCAAGTACTATGAACACCGTGAATAATCGCTGCGAGCGCCGAATGCGGATGCCCTCTTAGTTAACTGTCAACGCGGGCGGAAGTGGCAAGGCTGTGGTTGGATGAGAGGGAGCACCCTTAATGGAGAGACATGGATAGTGGGGTGCAAATTGCAATTCTGCTGTTCGGCCCCTCTGGAGCTCATTTGCTAGTTGGTATAGTGCTTGTTAGAGCACGCCTTACTTGGCGTGGAGCCGGTTTGGTAATTGGTTTAGTGCAAGAGCACTCCAGCTTAGTGCTCACATGTGAATTATTCACAAATGAGGCATGGGGGGATGCAAACCTTTTCTGCTCCTGCAGCTGTACAGCTGTACAACAGCTGTACGGATTTAGGAGCCAAGCCCTCCTCTGCCACATGTGCAGCACTTTGTGGATGAGGACGGAGAGCAGAAGCAGATCGTTCTCGAGAAGACTGCATGCGAAGGGGACTCAAGTGTCTTTGAAAACACACGGCGGTCGGTTACATGAAAGTTTGAAATAGCTAATACTTTACATGTACAGTACTTCCCCCCAAGTTTTCCCACAAACTTGTGGTGTGCTGTTAGGAAAGGCTTCACTCTTGATTATAAATTTGTGGGCAAAATGAACAGGAGGAGCAGCTTTGGAGAAAGAGTTGGAAAAGGAACGCATGCTGAGAAACTCCCTAGATATGTCCCTAGATATGTTACATGTCCATAAAAAGCCCTGCTTCCCAGATGAGAAGAGCTGCTAGCAGAGGGGGCGGCATACATCTGATAGTTCCACTACCGTTTGGGGGCTTTTCGTCCTGTTCAACTTTGACGCCGCTGCGGCCCGCGGCTGAAAGGGGCCCCGCGGGTCAATTGGCCAAAGTCGTAGACTCTAAGACCCACGTGCATGTACAGTGAGGCTTGAGCAGGTCCTTCCCATGCCCGCGGGACCGGTCGAGCTGGTCATGACGACGCATCGTTGGCCCGTACGCACTAATGACTCTTTATGTCAGTAAACGTTGTCCGACGGGCCAGCTGCAGGCAGCTACCTCCCCAAGTGAGGCATTTATACGTATATACCGCTAACGCTCTGTAAATGAAGGCGGTCCGCGCGGTAGCAAACCCCAATTGGCTCGAGCGAACAGCAGCAGAATCAATCTTTGGCAAACAAGATCTGTTGGAAGAACTGGTTCCGGCAGCTTTGATGGCCACTAGTGTGGCCATCTAGTACTTTGATGGGGCCCATGCATGTGGGCACTAGGTCGAAGACGTGGGCAGGGTTCCGACCTGCAGGGTCGCCCTGACGCCATGACTTCATCCTGAAACTAATGTGAGTTAAAGATGAAGGGGGGAAAAAAGCAGCTAGCAGCTAACAGGCAGCTAGCAGCTGCAGATCTGCGAGCAGCCGCAGATTTCTAA
The DNA here is from genome assembly GCA_002005505.1 of Botryococcus braunii. NCBI lineage: Eukaryota > Viridiplantae > Chlorophyta > Trebouxiophyceae > Botryococcus > Botryococcus braunii. The sequence goes on along the minus strand of KV908602.1, from coordinate 164,181 downwards.
ATGTTTTAAAACTGTTAGAAATCTGCAGCTGCTCGCAGATCTGCAGCTGCTAGCTGCGTCGAGGGGCCAAGCCCGCTGGTGTTCTTGAAGAATCTTGCCAAATTTGACATATTGTCGGTAGGAGTGATGATGCTTGCCGGTCGCCTTTAGTGCCAGTTGCAACGCCCAGCTATCAACAAATGTAGTAATATTTGTTGGACGACATGGTGTTGCTTTAGGCTCTTTTGCGACAGCGGTATTGTTATGCCTGTCTGGCTGCTTGCCAGGCTAGAGTGCTCTGCAAGAAATATATGCGGAACAGCCTCCGGAGGTAGATGCTGGATCCAGCATCTACCTAGGTCTGTCAAGCTGGAAGGATACCTAGGTGTTGACAGTCATACGGAAAAATTGCTTTTTTCCATATGATCATATGGAAAAGGGCCTTTTTCCATTTGATAATATGGAAAAGGGCCTTTTTCCATATGATCATGTGGTAAAAGGTCTTTTTCCATATGATTGTCAACACAGAAGGAGCGTTTAGTACCAATACTGACAGTACTGGTAGCGTACTAGCACTGACAGTACTAGTAGCCTTGCGTCTTGAACCACGTGGTGCAGGTATAATATACCGTCAGTGGACAACCTGAGGCTTGACCAAATTGAATGTAAAGAACCGAATGCCCTGAGACTTCTGAGATCTTTTCGATGTGCAAGCTTGCACATCCTTAAGGGGAGGGTTGGAGTGTCATGGTGCACAGGTGGCATCGATCGCATTGGCTCAAGTGGCCATTGTACGTACATGTACTGGACTTCCGGAAGTCCAGAAAAATGGATCCGCAGTCCATGGACTAAATTTGGCCAAATTTAGTGAAGGTCCAGTCTTAAACCCTATCATATATTGTTGTACGGGTCAATGTCATTTTTGCACCTTTCGATCGCAATGCAACGGGGCATATGCCCGTTTTCTCTTGACCTTCTAGGACATCTGATCATCATATGATGGGTCATATGTATTGGATATCAATATTGGTCATGTGATGCATTGTCGATGGCATCATCGCTTGTAGTAGATTTATGGGGCTTTTTCCACCCAGACGTATTGTATTTATGATGTTTTCTGTGAGGCCATGCATGTTATAATGAATAAAGAAATTATAATGATTGCTCCGAGCCTTCACACTGGTGATGAAGAGCAGGGTGGTAAACATGTTTGTTATGCCTTGTACTACATCATACGTACACATCATTAATCATGAAATATTTATTGTAAGAAACTTTTTCGAGGCGTGAGAATTGTTCAGGAAGTATTTGATCTGGGAAAGGATTGTCGCTCTATCAGTGGGTCTATTCCGGGATAGACCAACAGATACAGCAACAACCCTTGCTGGCATTCCCTGGGAACTCTAAATTTAGAACGTGGCTCATTCTCTTATGTTTTCCGTCACGGCCGTATGACAAGCATACACGTATGTGCCACATCCTAAGTTTAGAATTGGACTTTAGCCGGCTCAAGTTCAGCCATATATGGCCATTGGCATAAAGGTAACCGTGAACCGCATTGGGACTAGTCCGATAGTACTGCCATTCGTGGGAAAATAGATATCAGACGCTCATCATCGATGTCAGACACCATGTGATGTACGTCTAGGCCTACCTGTATTCGTGCCCTGCAACCGCTTGTTAGTGGTGCCCCTGGCCGTCGACGTCATTGTAGATGTGCACATATATGGAAGTCGGAGAAGTCTAGGAGCTGTATAGTCGGAGAAGTCTATACGCTATATATGCTGAACATCCAGCAAGGGCCAATGATCCATGGATTGGCCTTTTCGTGTTAGCCCTTATATCTTTGGTTTCAGGCTTACATGAAGCTCTGCTGACGTCAGCTGACTTCCTTCAGGGAAGCCAAACATCACGCGTGGCCGGCCTGTAAAAGCATGCGAATTGCTATGTTTCAGCTCTTTCCTTTCTGAAAGCTGGTGCATGCGTATGTCTACGTTTACCGGTATATCCACATGTCTCACAGGCATGCAGACCCGTGAAGGAAAGGGAGACATCAACTTTGGAATGCAAGCGGTTACCCCGAATCGGCCTGGAAAGACTTCTTAGTCGACTTCGCCCTAAGCAGGACGTATATGTCAGTGCCGGCTTGCTGTTCAACGATTGCATAGAGCTGTCGCCGATACCATTTTCTTTGAGGAAGTCGCTGGGCATTCAACAGCTTTCATTTCCTGCGTGGCCGTTGCTCTCCCAGCAAACAAATACAGGTAACAGTGTCTTGAGACGGTCGAGCATGCAATTGCGTTGATGTACTGGCTTGACTTGATGTACTGGCTTGACTTGATGTACTGGCTTGACTTGATGTACTGGCTTGACTTGATGCACTGGCTTGACTTGATGTACTGGCTTGACTTGATGTACTGGCTTGACTTGATGTACTGGCTTGACTTGATGCACTGGCTTGGCTTGATGTACTGGCTTGACTTGATGTACTGGCTTGACTTGATGTACTGGCTTGACTTGATGTACTGGCTTGACTTGATGTACTGGCTTGACTTGATGTATACATCAAGTACGTAGTGGCTGTTATCGTGCCTGATGTACTTGCAAGGCTTGATTTGATACACTGGAGTTATCGTGATCGGAGCATCTGATCAGATCCAGAGCATCAGAAAGTTTTACAACATGTGTGTACATTCTGTACATAATTTGTTACAATATGTGTGTATATTCTGTACACATGGGTCTCAGTACTGACTAGTAATTGATCTGAGCAAGAGCCATACGTATGCCCAGGGTTTTCCGTGCATGTGGTTGCACTCTCAGCAAATAAATACAATAAACATGACTTGAGACACGTCTCAAGGCACTGTACAATTGAGCACATGTGTACACAAGGCTGCGATCGATAGCATGACCATACATGTATGTCGAGCACATGTGTACACGGAGTCCTTGACGTTTTAGAACTGCTCCACGTATTCGGCAGCATACCCTTGAATATTGATATCGCCGATGGGTTTGCAAGTTGGCCTCGAGGGTTTGCAAGGTGGCCTCGAGGGTTTGCAAGGTGGCCTTGAGGGTTTGCAAGGTGGCCCTGAGGGTTTGCAAGTTGGCCTCGAGGGTTTGCAAGGTGGCCTTGAGGGTTTGCAAGTTGACCTTGAGGGTTTGCAAGTTGGCCTTGAGGGTTTGAAAGGTGGCCTCTTCCTCGTTGCAAAGTGGCGGGACCGTAGTTTAAACATTACTGGCGCACGTCAGTATCCATGATCTGGGTACCGAGGTTCGACTTCAAGGTTGAAGCAAAAGAATTGACCAACACGTCCCGCCCACGGATGGCTTTAACGACTCGGGTAAGGCCCTCTGCAGGGCTTGCAAGTTTAACGGGGATCCCTCTTCCGGGTGATGCCTCTTTTTCGTTAGTGAACGAGGAAAAGGTTATAATGCCCTGCCTCTTGAAGAATATTGACCAGCTGGAGCAAGAACATCATGGATTTTATGTGTCTTTGCTTGTCATTCTGCCTGACACAGTGGCTCTTCAAGTGACTGTAGTGAAGCTTATTGTCTCAGCCTCACAAGGGCCTCACTTCTTGTACCATTTAGTAACACATGTACCAGCTGTAAACTCCCCTCTCTCGCTCTTCCCCTTCCATCTCTCTCTCTCTCTCTCTCTCTCTCTCTCTCTCTCTCTCTCTCTCTCTCTCTCTCTCTCTCTCTCTCTCTCTCTCTCTCCCTCCCCCGTGTGTGTGTGTGTGTGTGTGTGTGTGTGTGTGTGTGTGTGTGTGTGTGTGTGTGTGTGTGTGTGTGTGTGTGTGTGTGTGTGTGTGTGCGTGCGTGTGCGTGCGTGCGTGGGTGTGTGTGAGTGCGCGCGTGCGCTGTAGCGCCAGGTCAGCCTCTGCGTAGTAGCCGCCCCCAAGTAGTCACAGCGTAAGCAGGAAGGCGAATGAACCCCCAGGGCGCGCGGCAGTACAGTCTAGAAACCCTTCCAGCGGGGTTCCCAATCCATTTACTCATGCGCACCGTGATGCTCCTGACCTGGATAAGAACATTCTCTGCGAGGTCTTAACAGAGCTAATATCACCAAAGCGTGTTGCGAACTGTGCTATTTCGCTCCTGTTAAGCTGCTTATTCAGCGGAGTTGGTAGTCACCGGTTAGTCGTAGGGGTTCGCGAAATTCTACCTACCTTAAAAAGTCGCCATTCAACAGTATGAAGCATAAATATGTACGAGTAAGATGAGTATTTCTTCACCTCATGATGATGCGAATCATCATGAGGGTTCTGGTACGTAGGAGAGATCCGACTTGACGTGTGTTACCTCAAATCCTTGTGCAGATTTAGTAACTTTCTCAAGATGGCCGATGAGAGTAATATTATGGTCGATGATGAGCCTCGCCTTACTGTTGAAGAGATATATCAAGCTTTGGAAGCAAGTACGAACTCAATCGGTCCGCAACGAACTGAAGCCGAAGGCCGATTGAAGCACTGGGAGTCTTCCTCCAAACGTGGATTCGTTGTAGGTCTTCTTCAAGTTATAAGAGAGTACAACGTCAGCGAAGTAAGTGCAACCCTAACTGTCATTCCTATTCCTGTGGTCCACGCATCGAAGCCGGTTGATGGAGCTTTTCCTCCACAGCTGTATGTTTTTGATCGTGGACGAGACCTGTACATGTCCAGGGGAGAGGAACCTTGTGAATTCTCATGCTGTCAATGATCCGTTGCCCTGCAGCCGACGATGTGCTCTGAAGAAAGGACTTGGCACTTGATCTTTAATGATCAGGGACCCTCAGAAGTAGTAGTTAGGAGTTCAAAGGGAAACTTTCTGGAGTTTCAACTCCTTATCAGCAGAGATAGGAGGTTGCGCTAAGGCTAGGACCATACCAATGAGACCACAGATTCCTCGCAAGTTGCCCATATTTAGGAGTGTGTCTGAGTTGGTTTCTGGGGTCCACCTTGGTCAGCTTTTGTTCTCATGGATCCCTGACATGTTCCAAGGAACAATGCAAATTGTTCCCCAGCAACGAAAAGCTGTTATGGGGTAGTCCTAGCCCCCTTCCACAGTTTTGGGAAGGGCCCACTATGGGAGCAAATTACATGCAATTAGGCTTGGTGGTACCTCACGTACAGACTGGTGGATGGTCACCTGCCGAGGATCGGTGGTACTGTGCACCTGTCACGTCATGAGCTGGCAGATTCCTTGGCGCATATATGGATGTTGATTCGCATAGCTTCAGTTTGAACGATGCTCACCAGCTTTTTTTTGGGGGGGGGGGTGATCAAACTGCTGATTTCCAGCTGTTATTGCAAGGAATTCTGTTCCGGGTTTCAGTAATGGGAAGTCGAGATGTGTACTGGTGTAGACGATTTTGCATTTGCCTGCCAAAGTAGAGAGGAGTCGGGCCTGGCGGGGTTTGGTGGGCGCTGGTAGATGAGGGGGCTCTGCCAGGCTTTCGCGTCCGAGCACTGGTGTTTGGGAACCTGGGAAGACTTAATGCAAGGTGTTGTTGCACCGAGCACGTTGCAAGGGCACTCCCTTCGGGTCTGGGAGCATGAGGGGAATGCGGAGCAAGGAAATGATTAGGTATGATAAAGGGTGGTGCTCAATCTTGAAGCTTGCCTGAAGAAGCAATTGAGAGGGGAGGGGTGAGGCTATGAGGTGGGTGAGAGCTCGTGACAGCCCCACAGCAAGTTTGGCATGTTGTAATTCCCCACCAGCTCCTTCAGATGGGTCTGTTGGGAGTCGTGACATAGTCTTCTGGTGAGGGGAGCTGACTTTAGCCTGCTTAGTGCTTTTGTTGGTGCGATTTCCATGTTTTTCCCGAGTTTCCAGTGTGGGCTGGAAGCATGTAGTTAGCATATCAGTAAGACATGTGGGCGTCTGTTGCATTCCAGTCCTGCATTCATGCATGCATTCATTCTCTCACACATGCAGGCACTCCCTGGCTCCATGACTCACTGACCCACTCATGCATTCAGTTAGTCAGTCATTCCTGCATTCGTTCGTTCTGTCACCCTGTCCATCCATGCACCAATCCACCCATCTAGTTTTTCACCAATTCAGGTCATCTGTCAACTATAAGCCATTCATCCATTCCATCATGAGTCACTCTGCCATTCAATCCACTTGCGTCCATCCATCCATCTATTCATGCATATGCATGAATAGATAGACTGATGCAAACATACATCCAGTCAGTGATTTACTTATGGAACAACCCCGCACTCCTCATCAGGGGACGACCCCGCATCGAACGCCTTGCATTCGAGTCACGGGGTTGTCCCCTACTGTGGGGTGGCGTCATGTTCCCTCTTCAGGGTCGAGACTTGGTCTGTCCCTTGGCGTCAGCCCCTGTTCACGTCAAGCTGTTCAGGTACAGGAGGTTTCAAAACGGATCGGCAAGCCCATCCCCATCCAAAGAGGGGAGTGAGAGACAGACTTGTTGGACAAATTCTTTCCACATACGTTTTCAAGAGAATAAAGATCTATTCTGTTTTGTAAAATTCGATTGCCTGTCAAAGTGCGGAGACAGACGATGTCTGCCTTTTTCGACACTTCCCAAAGTTGTGGTGGCAACATCATGTGTGGTTGCAGGATCTGAGGCTCCTAGCCGCCGTCGTGGCCAAGAACTCGGTGGGTAGCTCCTGGAGAAAGACCCTGGCGACCCGGGAGTGGTCCCGCGTGCCCGCAGACGAGAAAGCCGAGCTCAGGGCGACCATCCTACCGATGTTACTCAACGACCCCAGCCGGCGCGTGGCAGTGCAGCTGTCGCTGCTCATTGCGAACGTTGCTCGTTTTGATTTCCCCAACCCCTGGTACATCCTCGCTGGCTCCTCGTAGGCCGCTTCGGTTATGTTTTGGCTCGCTTGGGTGGACGTTTAGGGGCCCGTTGGGCGAAGAAGCAGGCCATTGGGTGACGAAGCAGGCGGTTGGGCGAATAAGCAGGCCACTGAGATAAGCAGGGCAGTCCCCTGCAAACACTTCTGGTGGGGCAGTTCACTCATGGGCTGGTTCGACCTCCAGCAGCACTCACACACACTCTCTCTCTCTCTCTCTCTCTCTCTCTCTCTCTCTCTCTCTCTCTCTCTCTCTCTCTCTCTCTCTCTCTCTCTCTCT
>KV908602.1:152095-154595 GCA_002005505.1 Botryococcus braunii | reverse complement strand
AAGCAATTTTGCCAGGTGGAGGGGTTTGCCCCTGCTGATCGACACTGGGCATGTAAGAAGCATGAGGCACGTGGTTTGCGGTCAGGTTTTGCGGGAGCTCCTCCTGCTGATTCCCAATTTGGAGGGCATCGAAAATGACGTGCAACAATTAATGGAACAATTGTTGGCGGTCAGCGGCGAAATCCTCAAACACCTTCCAGGAGGTATGCATGTTCTCCAACCGCCCCTGTTAGCCACTTATGTTGAAAAATGTGTGTGTGTGTGTGTGTGTGTGTGTGTGTGTGTGTGTGTGTGTGTGTGTGTGTGTGTGTGTGTGTGTGTGTTCGACGGGGAGCCCAAAGATGTGGGGAGGTTTCTACTGCTGCACTTTACTCAGGCCAGGCTGAAGTCTTCTTTTCCAGCAAATTTCAGAAGTTTAAAAAGTGGGGAAGCTCCTCCTTCGCCTCCTCCTCTACACCCTTCCTCCCCTCCTCTCCTCCTCCTGCTCCTCCTGCTCCTCCCCATCATCATCATTGTCGTCGTCGTCGTCGTCATCATCATCATCATCATCATCCAACATCATGAGAGCCGCGATTAGGCCAAGCCCCACCACCCCACCCTCTTCAAACCAACACCAGCAGCCCCATTCTCAGTTACCTCAAGGCGTCCAGCATCACATGCGGCTTCACAAAGCGCCCCTTCTCTTCATAGCCCCATTTCACTAATTCTGTCTGCAAGTGCCCGCGAGCCGTCACTGCTCCGGCCCCTCTCAACAACATTTTAGAAAGATGCAATCACGACCGGTCCCGACACCACCCGATGAACCAGCCCTGACTGATGCAACAACAGCTTTTTACTTCCCCTTCTCGAACAGCCTTGAATGCCTCGTCACATCCATGCGGCCTCCCACCGTCTCCACGCATTCAAAGCTTTGAGAGCGTTTTGAGAGCACTTGAAGAGAGCTGTGTGGAGGGGCGCTGCCGTTGCCGTTCCCTTTATGGAACGCCGCCAACGCCCGACACATCCAGATACGCCTTATAGCTGCGTGGAGGCGCGGGGGGGGGGGGGGGCGTTTTGCTTCCTTCTGGACAAATGTGTTCGAGGCCTGGACACATCTGACAAGCCCTTGTGATAGCTGTCCACCGCGTCGTCCACGTGACGGAGCAGGCCTCACTTGCTTTATCTGTCTACCTCACCAAACACTATGTCTTGTGTTCCTGGGATGCGGGCGGGGCCGAGAGATATGCACACACACAGTGCGCTTGGCATCATCATTATTGTTCGCGGGGTGCACAGGAGTTGAGGAAGGGGCCCAGGCGCCGGACCCCATGCAGCTGGTGATGACAAAAGCGTTCGAGAGGATGGCCCAGTGCGTGCTTGCAGCTGAGGAAAAGCACACCGTGGACTTTGCGCGGTACCTTCCTCCATTCGTGGACTTGTACCACAACGCTGCCCTGCTGGCGATGGACGCTCGCATGGTGCAACGAGCCCGCCCGAAGCGACGCGTCGTGCTCGTGCGGTTTCTGTCGGCCGCGCTGGGCAACACGTATTACGGAACAAACTGGGCAAGGACCCAACGGCGGCGTGAGTCCCTCCTCCCGGGCTCCCCGCAATTGTTGTGTTGTGTTTGTGCTCCCCATGGGGCGTCCGAAGGCTGGGCAAAATGGGACCACTGTGCAGGGATGGAGATATTAGTGAGTAGTGGCCGCTTTTGCTGTCTGCTTTTCCCCCCTTCTGCCCTCTGTGTGTGTGTGTGTGTGTGTGTGTGTGTGTGTGTGTGTGTGTGTGTGTGTGTGTGTGTGTGTGTGTGTGTGTGTGTGTTGGGTGGGGGGGGGTTGGGAGGAGGTGGTTATCTGCGGGGGTGAGAGGGGAGCAGGCCCTTGGCTGTCTCTCTTGGAGCCCCCTCTCTGGGGAATTGGGAGAAGGGGGGGGGGTTCTTGCTGGAGAAAGGGGGGATCAGGGTAGGGCTTGGCTGTCTCGGAGGGTTTGGTTAGGTGGAGCCAAAGGCATGGCATGGGTTGTGGTAAATGGGACACACACACACACACACACACACACACACACACACACACACACACACACACACACACACACACACACACGCGCGCGCGCGCGCCGCGCGCGCGCGCGCTCGTGCACACACACACACACACATGCGCGCCCGCGGAGACACACACACACACACACATACGTGCATGCGTGTGCGCACACACACACACACACACATACACACACACGTGCATGCGTGCGCGCGCACACACACACACACACACACACACACACACACACACACACACACACACACACACAGTTTGGGGGCCAGGGGAGAAAGAGGGGGAGAGGGCATGTCACGGGTTAGTCAACTGGAGAGGGAGAAAATCACATAGATTGGTGTGATGAGATTTAAACACGACGCGGGGCTGGTAAAGTCGGTAATACAGGGGCCGGGAATCCAGGGTTCGGCAATACAGGGGTCGGGAATACAGAGGTCGGTGATACAGGGGTCGGTGATACAGGGGTT
>KV908602.1:142095-147095 GCA_002005505.1 Botryococcus braunii | reverse complement strand
AGAGAGAGAGAGAGAGAGAGAAGGAAGGGGGGAGGAGGGGAAAGGGAGGAGGCATAAAGAAGAGTGAGGAGGGAGAAGGGAGGTTCGGATGGGAAGACACACAGCCCCAGAGGCACATTGCATGATAGTGGGTTGGGCTGGCGCCAGAATCGCAAATGAAAGATGCATGTGGGCCAGCAGGGAATCTTTCGAACTGTGAGAAATGGAGAGGGTCGGGGCAATATCTTGCTGCTGAAAATGGGGCTGGTGCGTGGTACTGGAGCGCTTTGTAAGTTTTCTTTCCCCCCGGCTTCTGGCGGGAGGGAACGTGGACAAGGACAGGAGAGGATGCGGAAAAAAGCCCCGAGAAGCATATGGAGGGCCCCGGAGCATTGCAGTGTGTACTGATACTTACAAGATAGGAATGCATATAAGTCTTCCTGACCCCTGGCAGTGGTTTGGGGGGGGGGGGTGGGGGGGAGGGCAAGGGGTATGTAAACCTGGGGTGGTGAGACGAGGGGAAAATAAACTGATGAGGATGCATGTGTGGTCTACGTCATAGTAAAGGATGGATGTAGGGTGTCCTTCCACCACCCCGGGGGGGGGGGGGGGAACACAAGGTGTAATTGAATTGAAACGACTTAGGGATGGAAGCGGGGTCTCCTCCTTCCCCCGCCCCTGTTTGGGGGGGGCGGGGGGGGAGGTAAATATACTGAAGAAGAGAAGAGTACGAATGGATGTGGGGGGCGGGTCAGATATGGCGTACCGCCAACAGCGATGCATTGAAACTGAGGGAGGGGGGAGCCCCCGTTCGCCTCCAGTCCGCCTTGATTGCTGTTGTCACCCACCTGGTTTCGCGGATTGGGATTGCGGGCTTCAGTGATGCAGAGGTGAGTCCTCCTCGCCTTCCTTTTGTGCCCTGTGCCCCTCCTTTCGTTTTGTCTGTTCTCTGGGGCGGGCCGCAAGGGGGCAGGCACTCCATGTTTGTGGGCCTGTTTGTTTTCCATGGGGGCTTTTTGGGATCTTTTGATGTCATTCTTTTGCTCCTCCATTGGGGGAGGGGGTTTCTGTTGCGGCCGCACCCCCTTTCTAGATATTATGCCCCCCGGCCCTGAGTAATGGCCCAATCTCTCTCTCTCTCTCTCTCCTCCTCTCTCTCTCTCTCCCTTCTCTCTCTCTCTCCTCTCTCTCTCTCTCTCTCTCTCTTCTCTCCCCTCCCCTTCTGTGTGTGTGTGTGTGTGTGAGAGAAGAGAGAGAGAGAGAGAGAGAGAGGTGTGTGTGGGAGAGGGGCTGTGTATGTGTGTGTGTGTGTGTGAGGTGTGGTGTGGTGTGTGTGTGTGTGTGTGTGTGTGTGTGTGGTGTGTGTGAGGTGTGTGTATGTGTGTGTGCGCGCGCGCGTGAGCGAGCGTGTCTGCAAAGTGTGTGTGCTTGTGGCTATGTACATGCGGGGGGGTGTGTCCCCCGTCGCAGGAGTTTCCTTCAAATTTCCGGCCAACGCAGCTGGGGATGGTGATCCCTCAGGTCCACTGAAATGTGGCTGCCCTGGTGTGTCAGGTTGGCAAAGTGCTCTGGGAGCTGGTAACTGCTTCAACCAACCCGGCCAATTCGGAAGCAGAGAATCTGATGGACGAAGCGTTCCGGTTGATTCAGGCAGTCATATCCGCGTGCCCCACGCTCCCGCCCGCTCTTCAGGTACCTTCCCCCTTGCTAGCTCCCCCTCCCCACTCTTCCCCTCTGGCTGGGGAGGGGAGGTGGCAAAGCCTCCATTGCCCCATTATTTGTGACTGTACAGCGTACTTGGGTATGGTGCGGCTTACGCTGTCACTTCCCAAGCCAGAGCTGGAACGTATTCCCTCTGAGGGGAAGGTATTCTGCAGGTATTCCCTGCACTATCCTGGTGGTGGTGCCATCCCCTCCTCCCAGTGTCTCTTCGCAGGCTAAGGGTATCTCAGCAGGTACTCCCTGCGGTGTCCATGTGGTGGTACATCTTTCCCCCTCACTGTGTCTCTTCCCAGGCTATCTCAGCAGGTACTCCCTGCGGTATCCATGTGATGGTTTATCTTCCCCACCCCCCCCCCTCTCCCCGCTGTATCTCTTCCCAGGCTATCTCAGCAGGTACTACCTGCGGTATGTCTGTAATAATACATCTCCCCAGGCTCAGGTTGTCTCTGCAATTATCCCCTGCCCGCAATTACACGATGCTTGTCCCTGGGCTAATCAGGGTATTTCTCCCTTGGCATATCAGGCTGCTTCTTCCTAGGCTTATCAGGCTGCATTGTCCTGGGCTGTTTCTTCCTGTTTTTAAGAGGCTGTCTCAGCATTAGGCTGTTTCAGCATACACCCCTTCCCCCCAGGGGGGAGTCAGCTGGTACAAAGAAGGGGTCCTGCTTCTTTTTCTAAATTTGACAACCAACGATCTCAATCTTTTAAATGCTGTAAGTGCAGTGGGAGCAGTACTGTTAGTGCAGTGAGAGAACACACTAAAAACGACCGGGCGTGTCGGGGGGGTTTCCGCAGGACCCCGACTTCCTGAAGCAGCTCATTGCGTTGTTACAGCAGGGCAAAAACAACAGAGCGCTCCTATTGGTGTTCGAAAGCTATTTGTTGATTGCCCCTGCGGCGCTGATCCCCTACCTGCCGCAGCTGGGGGCTGCTGTGCAGGGAAGCGTGGTAACCGCCTTCAACAGACTCACAGAAGCGGCTGCCCATCGCCGGGCCCTCCCAGATGAAGGTCCCCCCCCCCCCCCCCGCCCGAATGTCTTGGATGTCCAGCCTACTCCCTGCTATTTGAGTGGGCATTGTCCCTTTCCCCTCCCCTTGTCTCTTTGTGTGTGGTGGTGTGTGTGTGTGTGTGTGTGTGTGTGTGTGTGTGTGTGTGTGTGTGTGTGCGCGCGCACGTGCGCGCGTCCTCTGTGCATGGACGCTGTGCATGAGCGCCGCAAGGGGAACGAGCAGCTGACGCAGGGGTTGGGCGGGAGTGGTTGTGCAGCGGTTCTCGGAGCTAACAACGACACACCAGGGTTCAGGGCTTCGGAAGCTCTGAAGGAGAGCGTTCCGGAAGCCATGGTGGCAGCCAGCCTTACAATCACAATGATGACCACCTGCCCTGACAGCGCCTTGCCCCACTTGGTGATTGCCCTGAGGTGCGCTCCCCTGCTTAGAGGCTGCCCTGAGGTCTGCTGCACCGTTTATGGTCTGCCCAGAGGTGTGCTGCACTATATTATGGCCTGCCCTAGGTTCGGTTCCAATGCTTATGGTCTGCCATGAGGTGGGCCATAAGCCCTTGTGTCTGTTGCATCGTTCATGGCCTGCCCTGAGGCGCGCCGCACTATCTACAGCCTGCCCTGGGGTCTTCTCCGCCGTTCATGGCCTGTCCTGAGGCGTGCCGCACTATCTATAGCCTGCCCTGGGGTCTGCTGCACCGTTTATGGCCTGCCCTGAGGCATGCTGCATGCTACTGCACTCTGCTCCGGCAGTTATGGCCTTCCCTGAGGCATGCTGCATGCCTAAGAGCCCTTCCCTGACTGGGAGCTGCTCCTGGAAGCAGCGGGAGAAGACCAGCTCGGCCTTTCTGGAGGCCGCACATAATTTAACACGAGGCACGCAGCAGTCCATGGGCGCCTCCCCATGGACTGCTGCTCCATGTTATAAACCCAAAATGAATGACTGAATGAAGATGAATTGTGCCCTGCCCTCTCAGCGCTGCCCTCGCTGCTCACGGGGCAGAAGGACGAGTGCTGCGTCCCAAAGACATGTTTGAGCAGTAATGTATAGGGAATCCCGCCGTGGGACCCGTTCTTGATACAGGAGTGATCAGTACCGCGGGATCTCATGTCCTGCTCCCCTGCACCCAATCAGTACTGCTCCTAGGGCACCGCAGGACCTCCCCTTGAATTGTCAACGCCTTTTGAATCACCGCAGGCCCTCTCCTTGAATTAGGAACGCCTGTGAACCACCGGAGTACCTTCTCCTGATCAACTTCTATTTTTTTTTTATTTTTTTTATTTTTTTTTTAACATTTGGATCCACAGTACCTGCCCTTGAGTCAGCATCGCTTTTTCATCACTGCAAGAGCTACCCTCATTCCTGCTTCATAATCACCAGAGAACTTGCCTTGAACCAGGACTGCTTCTTGATTAATACAGGACCTCGCATTGAAACTAGTACTGCTTTTTTAGCTCCACGTGATGTGCACAGGAGGCTGCACTGAATCAGTACTGGTTTTTGGATCATCACAGGACCTCAGCCTAATCGGTACTGCTTTCTATCCAAATAGTTCCTGCTCCCGAAGCAGTGCCGCTCTTTCATCACCACAGGACCCCGCACTGAATCCCTACTGCTTTTCATCACCACAGGACCCCGCACTGAATCCGTACCGCTTTTTCATCACTACAGGACCCCGCACTGAATCTGTACTGCTTTTTCATCACCACAGGACCCTGCACTGAATCCGTACTGTTTTTTCATCACCACAGGACCCCGCACTGAATCCGTACTGCTCTTTTATCACCACAGGACCCCGCACCAAGTGCAGACAACGTTTTCATTACCACAGGACGCCCTCGCACTGAATCAGTACCGCTCTTTTCATCATTACAGGACCCCGAAGTGAAATCCGTACCGCTTTTTCATCACCACAGGCCCTGCTGTTTTAAAACGAGGCTGGCCTGGAACCACTGCAGGGCAATGGCGGAGGTGGTGGGCAGCGACTACGTCGACGGCGACAGATTAGGGGGCGGCATGCCGCCCGCGCTGAGCACGCTGTGCGACGGCTTCCTGGAGGTTCTGGGGCGGGTCGTCGTCCACTCGCCAGCGGCGCTTCCCCAGCTGCTGGCCCGCCTTCCGCACACCGCAGTAGAAACATTCATGGACAGATGGCTTTTCACCGCCATCAAGAAGTGACCCCCCCTTTCCCCTCCGCCGTTCCCTCTCTTCCGGCCCTCATACCCTATTGATCGTAGCCCTTTCCTATTCGCCCGTGAGCAATAGCAAGTGAAACATGGGTTGTTCTTGTCGGTTTG
>KV908602.1:137095-139595 GCA_002005505.1 Botryococcus braunii | reverse complement strand
TAACCCGAGGATGTGGATGCGACTGAGGCTCTGCGCTTCCTGTGCTGCCTGTGGGGCTGCCTTTGGTGCCCTCTGTGCTGGCTGCTCCTTTGGAGCGGCCTATGGGATGCCTTGCCTGCATTGGCTGCCTTTGGTGCCCTCTGTGCGGGCTGCGCCTTAGGAGCTGCCTTTGGGGTGCTTTGGCTGCATTGTCTGTCTTGGGTGCCTGTGTGCTGCACTGGCGATCTTTGGTGCCTGTGGGCTGCATCGGTCTTTGGTGCCGCTGGGTTGCCGTGGTCTTTGGTACTGCCATTGGAGCTGTCCTTGGTGCTGTGTTGTACTGCCTTGCAGTTGTGCGCAGCGGCGGATCCCGCCCGTGACACTGGGGGTGGTGCTGCCACCAGCATGTGCTCTTTGTAAGGGCGTCAGGAGCTCCAACATCTGCAACAAAGAGCCACGTTCTCGGCTCTTTGTTGCAGATGTTGGAGCTCCTGACGCCCTTACAAAGAGCACATGCTGGTGGCAGCACCACCCCCGGTGTCACGGGCGGGATCCGCCGCTGCGCACAACTGCAAGGCAGTACAACACAGCACCCAAGGCAGTACAACACAGCACCAAGGACAGCTCCAATGGCAGTACCAAAGACCACGGCAACCCAGCGGCACCAAAGACCGATGCAGCCCACAGGCACCAAAGATCGCCAGTGCAGCACACAGGCACCCAAGACAGACAATGCAGCCAAAGCACCCCAAAGGCAGCTCCTAAGGCGCAGCCCGCACAGAGGGCACCAAAGGCAGCCAATGCAGGCAAGGCATCCCATAGGCCGCTCCAAAGGAGCAGCCAGCACAGAGGGCACCAAAGGCAGCCCCACAGGCAGCACAGGAAGCGCAGAGCCTCAGTCGCATCCACATCCTCGGGTTAATTGCTCCCACAACTGCCTCTCCAACGGTAGCTGCACCAAAGTGCATATGGCGGAACTGGAAGGGAGACAATCCAAGCCTAATCGTGCTGGCTGGAGCCGCAAGCAAAGAGCAGGCCAGGCGGCGAACTCCTTCCACCCGACCGCTTCTGGCATCATCCATAGTAATGGAAAATTGGCTGGCCTGGACAGTCCTCCCCCCCCCGCCCCCCCCCCCTCCCTCTCTCTCTCTCTCTCTCTCTCTCTCTCTCTCTCTCTCTCTCTCTCTCTCTCTCTCTCTCTCTCTCTCTCTCTCTCCTCTCTCTCTCTCTCTCTCTCTCTCTCTCTCTCTCTCTCTCTCTCTCTCTCTCTCTCTCTCTCTCTCTCTATGCACACTCCAAAACGCACATGTGCATGCAGCTGCTGATGTGAATTTGCAGATGTGAATCTGCAACTCTTCAACGGAGTTGTGAGTCTGCAACGCCCGGATGGCTTCTGAGGCTTGTGCTGTGCCTGGCAATTTAAGTCAAGCTTACGGGCAGGCTTGAGAAACCTCTCCTGCAGGAGGTCCTCGTAAAACGCTTCTCGTCTTGGAGAGGCAGAAACGCGGAGGATGAAGTGTGAGGCATGTTATGTGCAAGAATCACGTGCACGCCCTCTTTGTGAGATCCTAGAGACCTCTATGTGGCCGCGGCTACCAGCGACCTTTGATTTCGCTACCCCGCGGCTACCCTAGGGCCGGTCGTCGGGCACTAGCATTACAAACTGGTTTGTAGGATTGTAGGATTTGGACTTGTATGGGTTGACTAGCGGCCTGAGAAGGCAGTCCCTGGCGCGACCTATTTTGTGTGTTTTGTATAGATGACCGAAGTTTCATGTTTATCACGGTTGGGTTTCCCGACACAGGCTGCTGTGGTGCTACCTGTTTGCCCGTCATAAACATTGTGTTGTTTTTCTCTTTTCATTGTTGTTTATTTGGTTGGTTTTTTTTTGGGCTTTCATTTTTTTTGATATAAATATTTTTCTTGGCGTATGTGGCGCCATGTGATAAAAGATGTGGTACACACGTGTCCTGCAGACCTTGTAGCAGGTGTGCAGGGCTACATGTGTGCAGGACTTCACATTTGGACTGGAAAGTCCAAATGTGAACACTGCAATGTGTTTCGTGCTTTGTGGTTTTGGGTACATCAGGCGTGCCACGCCGCATGACCGACCTGGCATCGGAGCAATCGATTCAGCGGCATGAATCAGTGCCCTACATTCATTTTTTTGGGGATCCATAAATTCGTCCTTTTGCGGAGCCATCGCGGCTGCCTAAAGAAGGACAGACCGGCACATTTTTGAGCCTGGCGGTAGTCTTTTCTATGAGAGCATGGACTTTTTGCTTAAAGAGAGTATGCATTTGTTAGACGGCCTTTGGTGATTCGAGTCCAGTTGCATGTCCATACATATACAGAGCTTGGAAAACAGCTCAATGGCCAGAGCTTGGAAAACAGCTCTGAACGAGCCCTGGCATATCAGTGGCAAATGGGTTCCAAGGTTTGGATCCGAAAGACGTTCGGTTCCGGAGGCCTTGGCAGTCTGCTTGGCGTTCGATCTGGGTCGTATCGTGTTTTGCGATTG
>KV908602.1:112095-132095 GCA_002005505.1 Botryococcus braunii | reverse complement strand
TGAGACAGAAGCCGGCTTGTCGTTGACAGGCTCCGGCAAAAGCGATCTTTCGGGCATGACAAGGTCCTTCCATCCAGTGGGGCTACGGCATATTTCATGCTAAGGAGGCAATGCAGGCCTTTCAACGCGTTGTTGCTTGCGATCGTACCCTAAATTGGTCTGCAGTGCCGCCCCAAGGTTGGGTATACAGCCCTGAAGGTACTGTCAGTGTGGCAGTCCGCTGAGATTTATATCTCCCCCAGTGAAGACGAGGATTAATACGTCGAAGTGGCTGACTGAAGGCCGTGGAGCGGAGTATGCGAGGGGGCGGCAGCCACTGGCGACTTATGCTACGACCATGCCATCGCAACATCGCACAACTATGCATCGCATGAAGATCAAAAAGTGTCAAAAGCACAATCACTCCAAGAACAGTGGCCCATCAGTTACAATCCTTGAAACTAGAAACACGGATATCGCACCAACTCTCGCATTCCTCGAGACACAATCAAAGCCCCTCTTTCGCCAACCAAATCTAGCTACTGGCACTTGCTTACGACGACTTAACTGATAGTGCCACCTAAGTGGCAACGTAGAGGATGGGCAAACAAATCCGTACTCAAAATAGCGGGCCCTGCAGGTCCGTGGCTCGACGAGCGCCCGTAGGGCTGCGGTCTCCATGGTGACCCTTTCGGGTAAGGGCTTATCCTAACAGCCCGGTGCCCCTGGTCCCCGTAACCGGCCAGCCAGATCTGAAGTCGTGGCAAATCTACGGCACAGGGATTATGGTGCAATACATATTGAAAAGGTAAACGGTTAGTACAGATTTCATCTTCATTTCAAGTCGTGGTGTGTGCAGCGCACCTGCACCATCCCGACAACCAGGTAACTCCAGTCTTATCAGTCAACCAAAGCCAAAACCAAGCGGTTCAAGTCAAGCAAGTCAAAGGAAAAAGGAATCATGCATCCAGGGGGCAGAGCTCATAGGCGTTAAAACTTCTTACATGATCTTGGAATCTCACATCGGCTTGTCCTCGAGCCGCGATGATGCTAGTGGCAGGGTTTCGGCCAGGAGCAAGCAGTGGTTCACTGGCAACTTGCACATGGGGTTGCTTGCAAGGCATACGAAAAACATTGCAGTGCAACCTCACTCGAAATTCCACGAAAGGGCACCAAACAAGGCAAAATGGACATGTATGTGAAGTCTGAAACACAAAATGGCAGACGTCATGACCACCCCTGGTGGCACCCCCATGTTTAAGAAGCGCCTAAACACTGGAGTCATCTTCCTCTGAGACGTGAAGACAAGAAGCGTTTTTGGAATGGTGTTTATGAAGACATGCCTTCCATCAGCTGTATTAGAGTAACAATGATATCAACAATGCTATCGATAGGAGATGTACGATCATGCAGACTCTTTTAACGTTGCATGAGGTGCTAACCTTGTACGTCAGAGCTACAGAACTCAAATGAGGTATGTAAGTGTCATTCAACACAGTAATGGGGATACTGAAACTCACGTCAAAAGATGGCCTAACTGAGAGAGACAGTAAAACTGATCAGGATTGTAGGTGTGGTTTCTTCTATGCCGTGCCTCTGTAGGCCAGGACTACTCAATATACACAACACTGGGCTTCATAGAATTTTGGGATTCCTTGATGGATCAGCAGATTTGGAAACCCAAAAACAAAAACAACAGGTGCCCAGATGTCCTATAACTGTAGCAGTCAAATTGATTGACCATGCAACAACGCTTGAGCTGGTGTTTTACAGTTGACATCACATCTCTCGGATGTGTCCTTTGTGGAAGAAACCTACTCTCAACAAACCACCCTTGAACGAAAACTAATTAAAAATGCTAATGCAAATGCTAATGCTAATGCTAATGCTAATGCAGCTTGCCTTGAAGAATCAATGAAAAGGCCAAATCATCAAAACTCTGCATGTTTTGAGAGACGCCTGGCACTCAATTAAGCGCATAAAAACAATCACTCTGTTTCATGGCCTTCCTGGTTAATGGGCTTCAAACGCCATGCCAATATCAGTTAGCTCTACTCACAACCTTCGAAATCCTTTGCCTCAACAACAACGCAACAGCGGTCATCATGCTCTTTGGGGCTTCACCAGTTTATAAAAGAGACAACAAGAACACACGCCCATTGCAGCTTTGAGCACATCCTGCAATCCTGCGTGAAGAGACAATGCCAGATCCTCGCAAAGTACCAACCCCGACTGTCAAATGGACCATCCATCATCGCTCAGTTAAAACTATGACACATTGCAAATCATTTTGCTTACCAAGGGACCCATGCCCTTTTAGGCTCCTAACAAGTCATCTCAATTTCCAAAGGACCCCCCTGGTCAGTTAGAACTCTGACATAGCTGCAAGTCATTTCACCATACCAAGGGACCCATGGTCGGTAAAGAAACTGATGTACTACTGGAAGATATGTCAATCCGCTCCTCTATATGCAACCTTAGAACTGCATTTAACATATGTACTAACGCACGTTTGCAAAATTTGCAAGAGTCTATTGAGTGTATTTCTATGCGCAAAGTACTTGCAACTCCTACCAACAAACTTTTTCACAGCAAAGCCTCCATTGCCCAATGTAAATTTATAAGGCACCCAGCACTTCGCTTCAAACCATATCCTGCATTCAAGGGGTGGCATCGTGAATCTAATCTTACTTAATGCCTCCATCATTAAGCTGCAAATCATGTCACCAATCCTATCAATATATGATGGAATGTTAGACATGACACATATAAATTCCACACAGATTCAGTCAACTTTCCTATTATTTTTGGCCTCCACATGATTCGTTGCAATGCTTAATCTTGCTGATGAGACTGCAAACAAGTCGTCCCTGCTGCTCCAAAGGAATTGTTCATGATGGAAATTAGAATATAAACACGTGTTCCAATGATCCTACGACAATGGATATCTGTTGCCAGTAGCATCGTTTCTTGGCTTCGACAGCGGAGGCAGAAATGATTGGGATGGAAACGACGGGAAGAACGACCCATCAATTTTGAAGGTGAATGCAAGTAGCCTCTGCTGCGAAGCTTCTCCTTTCTGGCCTTGCTAAGATAAAAGCTGTTGAGAGATCGGGAAGTGATGTACAGTTGTGCAGCGGGATGTACACGGGAAAATCACAGCTCAGCATGAACGGAGCTTATGCCGCCTGACAACGAGCGCCCATCAAGGGTGACCCCATCAGAGCCAAGCGCAAAATCAAAGGGCAGTGGATCCTGCATGTTGCCAAAAGGAGTAGCTGTCGCACCCAGACTGCCGGACGGCTCTGCTAAGATGCCAAACACATCGAAATCCTCCCCAGCGGCTAGTACAGGCTCTGTTAAGATATCTTCAAATCCCATAAGGGTAGTGTCAGGAAATTCCCCCAGCATGGTGGAAGGGGACAAGGGGACTCGGTAAGGTATGGGTGTGGATGCTGCTCTCCGTGTGTCCATGTGCAAGTGCAGTTGAGGCGGGCAGGAACCAGCGTGGCCTTGGGCTTGGGGCATCCAGTTCTGTGGGGGGGTAAGTGGAACCTGGGGAAGGCTAGGGTTGACTTGCACAAAGTTTGGCACCGTTGGCATGGGGACGGGGGGTTGTCTCCGCACATGTTTAGCTGCACAAGTCATTCTAATCTTAGCTGCTTTAATTTGAATTGCATGGGAAACCAATAAATATCAGGAAGCTTTCAGGAGGGAGAAGCAAGTGGGTCATTAGTGAGTTGCAAAGCAGCCTGCTTACTCTTTGTAAATGTCAGCAATCGGAACCACCTTTGGAGAGGGCAAATCCACCCAAACAAAAAAAAAAGGGGGGGGGGGGCAAAAGAAGTAAGATTGAAGAAGGCAAAGTCTGATGTGCTTGCGTGTTAGGTGTGATCTTTTGTTAGGTGCTAACAACAAGGTCACTGTCGTGGGAGGCCATGTACCTGCCATGATGTCTTTGTCACCGGGAACTGCAATATTGTTCTTATTAAGAAGATCAGTGAGTGCCTGTAACCCCACAAATGCATTTCTGATACCCCATACATTAATATACAGCCATAAATTCCATACATTAAATGCATGTGCCTATAACAATAAGAATTGATCTTCGGAAGAAACGGGTCGACATACATCTATTTTTTCAAGGAAAAAAGCATTGTGTTGGCAGGCCAGCCGCAAATTATTTTCTGACATTTGCAGCTGCTTCTCCATCTCCCGAAGCCTTTCTTTATTATTCCGAACCTGCATAAGCAATTCCATTACAAAATTTTGACAAACAGCATCGAGCAACATAACACCTGCAATATGAAATATATCCGGTGTTTATCAGGCTTCAGCATATAATCCATGGCAGCCAGTCAATAAGATGCAGTTCCCAGACTTCAGAAGACAGAAGACAAGGATTCCAAAGAGACAAGGATTGATGGCTGTGAACTGAGCGGAATTGCTGCAACAGAACAGGAACACGGATTGTTAACTTCTTTCCATGCAAAGCTACAACTGTTTCAAAGTTGTCTGACTAGAACAAGGAGGGGGTTCAAAAGTCCTGTTGCATACTTGGGCTTTTAAATTATCCCACTCTGCCATTCGTTTGACACGCATGCGGCGCGCAGATTCCCTGTTTGTTATGCGCCTACAAAACCAAGCCACAGAGATGACAACTATGGAGAGCTGATAGGAAAACTATTTGGGCCCTCAGCAACATTTTACATCATCTTTTTAACAAACTCGTTTTCCAATCATCGATAATTTCGCAACATTACTCAATGTACAAATTACTAAGAGCAGGTTTCTTATCACATCAGAAGAGCACAGAGACCTTTGAAATTAAGACCATTTATTTCCACTCCTGACTAAACATAAGGCAGCTTTGATAATACAACCAATCAGATAAAGTGTACCAAACAGTAGGGCTAGCATGCATTCTGGCGGTACCTTTTTGCGCGCCGGATCTCAACAGCACTTAAGGGTAAGCCAGTCTTTGGGTCAACAGTGTCGACTTGGACCCGCCGTCGAGTTCTCTTTTTTGGGGCACCCACTTGATCGTCTTCCTCATCCAAATCAGAATCAAAGAAAAGATCATCCTCACCAGTGCCCATAGTATCAAGCGACATCGACTGCTGCTTCACGGAGACTGCAGCGCTATGTCCTGCCAGAAAATTCACACTGAAGAGGTAAGTCTGTGAAAAGACTCCTAGATTAATGCAAATGGGGATGAATTGCATAATTTGTAAAAGCAAGACTTGTCTGTGATCTCAGACTCTAAAAAGAACCAGAATCAGGGGCCTAACAAAAAGAGCGCACCACGAACTGAAGCGGGAAAGAACTCAGGGGGTCACGTTGAATGGCATGACAACTGGGGATAGCAGGGGAACCAAACCTTGCTGAGCAAGAGTAGCTGTCCGTCGTGTTGTTCTTACAGGGAAGCGTGTTTGCACATTGGCCTGTTCAGTCAGATTGCTCTCCTTGCGAAAATCCTGCATGAGCTTTAAAGTTATCATATGTAGTAGCTCCCTGTTTTGATCATGCTCTTTCAAACATTACAAACACCACTATTGATCTCTGACATGATAGCTTATTGATCTTCCAAGTGAACCTGGAAAATGATGAGATGGCTGGTTTGATAGGAAACACATACCTGATGAGCAGAATACTGACTCTTTGAGACGTTGGACTCTGTAGAATCTGGTCTCAACGATTGCTGGGGTTGAAAGCCAGCAGCAACCCTAATCTCGTGAGGTCCTTCAAGTCCGAGGTTCATTGAAGGCATTTCCATGATTGAGACGTTTAGCCAATAGCCCTGTCCTCTTGCGACTGCTTTCGACTAGCTAAGCAACCTGCAAAGCTAGGTAGCTGTCAAGGACTTTCCAGGGTGGATTATCTCATAGTATTTATCTTCGGTAAAGGAATAAAGCCATGGGAATATGCGAGCAACCTCAAGCGTATACGACCAAATAGATGCGGGGACCCAAGGTACAGTGCAAAACACCATTTGAAGAGAAAAATGGCGTATCCAGAAAATCACCATGAAGAATATCCACACTTTTGATTTTCTTACAGCTATTTCCCTTGCTAATTCCCTTGTATATCTTGCAAATCCTCCTTTCGAAAGTGCAGATTACCACGACAAAGAAAACCGATGGATCGGGCTTATCAAACACGAGATCTCACTTCAATCGCACACATATATTCTTAAGTACCACACTGATGTAGATCCTACGTACTGGAGTTCGAGTGAGCATTCACGCAGCGTCCAAGATGGAAGTGCGAAATCCGCCTAGCGCCATCTGGTAGTAATTTTGACGCCAGAGATGCCCTGTCCCACAAATATGATCTTCAATTCCCAATGGCATAACATACTGGAGAGGTTTCCTGAAGATGTTCTCTCCGGCATAGATCGACTATTTCTTTATCGCTCTGCCCGGAACATCCCTGACATTTCATCTTGACGAACATCATCAGATCTTTGTTAAATGCCAATATAATAATGTTCTTGTTTGACTGGCACTAGATCTTGTCTTAATGCATCTAATTGCTCGTTACCGAGCGTCTGCAATGGGAGTATCGCACCTGCTTAGCGTCAGCTTACAAGACAGTCAACAAGAAGATGGCCATCACAATAAGGACACTGGTCCAATAGGTAATAACTTGCTATCAAGCTCTTTTAGCAAGTGAAACCTCATCCACGATGGTTATATCGATCCTTGGAACGCAGTGTCAAGTCGGCCAAACATTTTCGATAGTGATGTTACATCACACTGATGTAACGACCCCGAGGGGTCTCGAATCGATACTCTCGATTGTGACGTGACGACAGGGTCGTGGACAAAACAGGGTGCGCGGCGAAACTAAATGGAAGTTTCGCCTCCCGGCCTGAGCAGAAAATGCGAAACCCCGGTACATTGCAGTACAGCTGGCAGTACCATAACGTGTATGCGGTACAATTTGTATGTACTGCTGTGTCATATTTGTACGGCAGGCCGACGACCTACGGCAGGACTCATTTTTGGGGTTTTTTACATCATACTTATTTCTGGGATTCTGTACGGGTACTGCGATGGGATTTCGGGTGGTATATGGGGACCATCGGTGGTCCATTGGCAGATCCTGATTCGCACACTTACTCACCACCCACAATCATTCATCCTTTCTGGTTTATAATGAGCAGCAACTGTTTAGCCGTCTTTTGAGGGTGCTTTTACTGGTTGTCCTCCTTGGTAGCACCTCTCACATAGCCACTAGTTGTTTTCAATCTGCTGCGCAACGCGTGGACTTGCTATGCATAATCACTTACAGCCATATCACCATGCACTGTTTATATGACCCCAACACACCACAGCCCACTGTATGCATGTACACGGACCTTCTGGGGTATGGTGCTGGCCACATCTGCCAGCAGGGGTCCCACCCAAACTTTCAGTTATAGGTACGGGAACTAATGGTATGCACATTGGTCTGTCTGTGCTTTTCTTAAGGGCTTGGTTATGCTGGGTGGAGGCTACGGCACTTCGTGTATGTATGGGGGCCACGGGGAGTAGTGGTGGTGCTTACATAATCTCATCTCCGCGTGTGCCGGGTCATGCACACTTTCACTTTTTCTAAGGACTCAAGGAGGCGAGACTTTGGCTTCGGAATATTTGTACAGCAAAACTCCATATTTGTACGGCAGGACGGCAGGAGAAATCTTTTTTTTTTTTTTTTTAAATGTTAACCGACCTCAATGGTTTCGCCTTGAATTTAGAAGCAGTTTTATGAAGTTACGGTAGTTGCTCCCTTAAGGAAGCTTCCTGGGGAGAAATTTCTCCTCATAATTTCACATTAATTTCGCATTTCGCCTCCACGCTTTAGTTTCGCCCCGCACCCTGGGACAAAATCTCGAGTTCCTCCACTCGCAGTGGACCAGCACGGTGGTGAGACCAGTGTTGCCGCACCATGCAATGAGCCAAACAGCCAACGATTGAAGATGTTAACATCATTGCATGGCACGTTCTGGCCCAGGAGAAGAGCTGGTTGTAAGCGGTTGCCCCCAATTTGCTGCGTCAAATAACATTTAGGTTATTTGTTGCATCTGATCTTGCACTCTGGGCTGGACAGATCATTATTTTTCTTCCTTCTGGTCTTTCTCGTAAGGAAGAAGAAGTTGCATCTGCCCAATTCCCCAGGCACCTGTATGAAGCACTGCGAGTGTGTCCAAGAGCACCTCCACATGCTGCATGCACTGCACACGAACTACTGCCAATCCACATGCTCCCCCAAACCCCAGCACACCCAAAACATGTCCAAAATGGATAAATTCGTTAAATTCCGAGACATGGACACATTACTGCAAAAGGATGAAGCGTCAATGGGCAGCCATATCGTTCATCATTTCAAAAGCTTTGCTCAAAACGCCACACCTACACCGAAAATGGTGGCGAGTTTAGAGTGTAGGCGGTCCAAACAGTTTTCTGCAGTGGGATGCATAGTGCTGAAAGGGAGACTAAAAGCCAACTCCACCTTCACTTCTTGTATTGGAGTTCTGAGTAATGCTAACCGGAGTCGAGTTGTAGACCTATGTAAGTATACGTATATACGGAGCCTGGTGGCTTTCTGCAGCTGCAGCACAGGCTGGTTTTTGGGAAACTGCAGTATTGGCATCTGTACAGTGGCACATGATATAGATATCTAGTATATCCTGCAAGTCTTTCTGCCTATGCTTTTCAGAAAGCTGGACAGAATCATGTAGCGTTGCATTTGTGACAACCTGTGACAATTGTGACAAAACTGTCTCATTTCATGTAAGATTGTGCCGACCATCGAGAAGACGCCATGGAGAATGTGGTGGATAAATGGTGTCTGCATCCAGACTGTAAGAAAGTACCTAGTTTTACATGGACCAAGGGAAACCTTTTTTTTTTTTTTTTTTTTTTTTTTTTTTTTTTTTTGGTACGGATCACAAAAAAGGCGACATGGGAGATGTGGTGGGTAAATGGTGTATGCACTCAGACTGCGACAAACAACCGAACTCCGTAATTCCGTTCGAACAGAATGGAAGGAAGGAAGGAAGACTACATCCAAAAACCAGCCACTGGGGCTGAAGAGGAAATTTCTTCCATTCTGCCAAATGGAAGAAATTGAAACCCCTATGAGGCTTCTGGTCCAATATAAGACTCTGAGAAAGAAGAGACATCTAATGCATGATAGACTCCTAGGTTTTGTTATTACTCTTCCAAGAGTTTAGGCGGGCTGTTTGTGGTCCCAATTTCTACCCTGCAGTGGTAAATGGGACCCATATGGCACCCATGGGACCTATGTACATGAATGTGACAGTTTAGGAGGGTTAGCACTCATGAAAGTTAAGGGGATATTTGTGGGGACTCAGCTGCGTAGGGCCCCCTGGCGACAAACACGGTCTTGCTGTAGCAGGTTATGGGCAGTGAGTATCTGTGAGCCACACCAAATACAATCACAGCGACTCGATGGAGTCTAGTGTGATGGCACCCTGCACGTGCACGACCCATACGCGTACAAATCAGCAGCGAGATCTCTAGAGTGCCGTTCACTTTTCTACAGACCGAGTGTGTCTGCCAACAGTACAACACTACAATAGCAAGAACCTTAAGAGTATGTCAAACAATTGCAGAAAAATGGCAGGACTTCGGACATCCGTTGCTCGTCCAAGCAACCAAATGGATACCGGAGCTGTCAGTCCTCAAACTCAGATACAGATCTAGAGCCGTGTTTGGCGCCAGGGGGACCCTTTCAATTGGGTCCCCATGGCTCTCCCTTCTCTACACACTTGAACTAATCAACCTATCAGGGCACATGGGCCCCAGTCATCACTCCAGGATGCAGTTGGGGACCTAAAACACCCGCCAAGATATCTTGAGAGTATAAAACACCCGCCAAGCTTGTTAAAAGTTCCCTTTGCGTCGGACATACATGAGATGCCGCTCCATGCACGGTCAGCATCCTAGGTCTGAAGGAAGATGACCTAGGATGCGCGCGCATCCTAGGTCTGACCTCAACTTCTATGAAGTAGTTTACAAGTAATGAGACTTTTGGCGTGATGTCAGATCAGTCTTGGTGTAAAAGGTTATGGGCATTGGCGTATCCTGTACGAGGCAGACAGGTCGTCAGTATACGAAGTTACTCCAGCTGCAGTCCATACGACTGTCTGCTGAGTATCATGCACCACTGTTGGACAAGACTAGCATCTGGAAATGCCCAGCATCTTTCACAACCAGTTTCGTTACATCATTGTATTGCACTCAAGCATCGATCAGGCAATTACTAGATAAGGCTCTAGGCGGCTACGTTCAAGCACATGCCTATACTCCCTACAGTCACTATCCCTTGTCTGTTTAAGTGACTACAGGGTACACTAAGCTTGTTCACTCTCACAATAGCAACAATGACACAACACACACTGCCGCACCGCACCTGTACGAGGCAGACAGGTCGTCAGTATACGAAGTTACTCCAGCTGCAGTCCATACGACTGTCTGCTGAGTATCATGCACAACTGTTGGACAAGACTAGCATCTGGAAATGCCCAGCATCTTTCACAACCAGTTGGCATTCACACCGGTGGGGCAGCCTTAAGAGTTCACCCGACAAACGTGTAATCTAGATCACATTGTACCTTATGTTCGAAAGCGTCCACAAACTAACGTGTCTCAAGGTACCTTATGTTCTCAATGGACCCATATCCTAATTGAGCACACATGAAGATCACTTAAAGCACAAGGCATTCACTAGTAATGTTCAGAACTCAACACTTGGCATGCAATACAGCCTCCTTACACAGCCAGAAGCCACTGAGCTCGTCAACCAGATACCAACCAGGCCTCACCCTTTTAACACCTACTTACGCCATTTGAGGTACATCATTATTATTATTGACATCTCAGGCATTCGTTGGAAGCAGGATTGTGGCGCGCGCGCACGCGCGCGCGCGTGTGTGTGTGTGTGTGTGTGTGTGTGTGTGTGTGTGTGTGTGTGTGTGTGTGTGTGTGTGTGTGTGTGAGAGAGAGAGAGAGAGAGAGAGAGAGAGAGAGAGAGAGAGAGAGAGAGAGAGAGAGAGAGAGAGAGAGAGAGAGAGAGAGAGAGAGGGAGAGAGAGGTTACTACAGTGTGTGCGTGTGCGTGTGCGTGTGTGTGTGTGTGTGTGTGTGTGTGTGTATGTGTGTGTGTGTGTGTGTGTGTGTGTGTGTGTGTGTGCGTGTGTGTGCGTGTGCGCGTGTGTCTGATCCATCTTTGAAGCCCTCGACAAGGTAACATCGCGATGTTAGAATCGTTGCCTAGGCCTATCGCCTAGGCCTGTCTGGGGGCAGTAATGTGGTCACAATAATAGTGTTTTGGATCATATGTATATCATGGCAATGAGTCTGGCATGGATTAATCTGGAAAAGGAAGTGTATTCAGGCGCATATGCCTACCGGGGTCTGGGGGCCAATTCAGAGTTGGCAACTCTGGTAGGTAGCATTCCCAGTACATGACGGCGGACTCCCAAGGCCAAGAAAAACCTCCGCCTCCATGCGTGGGAGGAGGGGCGTGACCTTTATATCGACATCGTTGGCTCTTCCCCACTCACAGTTGCCAACTTGCCGCGTGGGGCCGCCGCGAGCGCGCGCGCGCGCTGCCCAAGACAAGCAGACCCGCTATGCTGTCTTGTTGTCGAGTCAGCAGCCGCCTGTGGCTTTCCAAGCCTTCGCTTTTGAAACATTTGGAGGGTTGCATGGTGATGCGCTGGCCTTGTTGCAGAGGCTCCAGGGGCTTTTGAACCAAGCCATCATTGCTCAAGAAGATGTGGAGGGATATTTTGTCAGTTTCATCATTGCGGCGGCTGTGGGTCGCCAGCTGGCCGCTCGCCGGGTGTGACTCATAGCTTGAAACATTGGGGGTTGGGTCCTTGAACATTGGGCTGGTCTTTTTTACTCCACTCTTGTAACGAAGAAGAAGTTACATCTGTCCAGCCACGAGGGCATGATGAGATGTCCACAACACACACCCAAGCCAAAACTAGGAAGAACTGACCACAAGAAGTGGCCAAAAGAAGAGCGAAAGCATAACTGAGCAAACGAAAAGGGGAAGGAAGGGGGGATAAGGGGGGGGGGGGGCAGCCACAGACGTGGCTGCGGCCAAGTCACCGTAGCCGGCGTAAATCAGCACGAGCCTGGAATGCATCCGAGGTAAAGGAGACGACCGCACGCAAGTCAGCGTGCCAAATGAACTGCCGAAGCGATCTAGAAGGACCCACAAACAAGTGGGGATAACGGTCCTGCACCGCAGTAAGAGCGGGACAGTGAAAGACAAAGTGATGTTCATCACCCACAGAGGAGCCACACATATCACACAGGCGCTGAAGGCGCGGAAGCCGGTGTCTGCGGCCCATGTAAGTGGGGAGGCCATGAACACCAAGACGAAACCTGAGACAGAGCCGGACCTTGGCAACATCAAGAGACAGATAAAGGAGGCGGGAGCGCTGAGCCTTAGTGGGGCGCGCAAACCACTGCACATAAGTACATCGCTGGGGATCAGCAGGGGCTAACCGAGGGGAGACATGGAGAGAGGCCACAGGGAGGGTATTGGCCTGCCTAATGAGAGCTAAAAAGGTATCCATATCAACGGGCTGCGGGTGCTGACAATCAGCCGCATAGGGGTAACCTAAGGGGCGAAGGGCAGCGATAAAAGAACCCGCCCAGGACGGGGAACGAGTCGTAACGCCATAGTAGCATGAGTCCCTATGGATACGTGCATACAAGTGGTCGGGTGGGAGATCCACCAGAGAGTTCGAAAAGGTGACCACACGGTTGAACCAGATATGATGAAGGGGCCAAACGCCAACCTCAGGAAGGAGCACATCGGTGCGGACCGTTTGACGAACCCCAAGGATCATCTGTAACATAGTAAGAAAATCCTTTTCTAAATCCTTAGCGGAGGGCCGAGTGGAAGATGGGGAAAACACCCGTAGACTCCAAACCTCACAACCATATGAGCAGGCAGGCACCACACCTGCCAAGAAGAGACGCAAGAGAATACCGATCGAGGTGGCACATTTGAGGTTACCATAACGCGTGCTAATAGTAGACCAGGCCCCCCACATCTTGCCACGTAAATGGCCAAAGGTGGCCCCAATGCCTGAAGCCGTAGAAAGCATGACACCTAAATGACGAGCCTGGGTCACCTGAGGCAGGGGTTGACCCTCATACAGCACGGGAGGGGGGGCCTCCTTCGAGGGGGGGAAGGCCATGGCATGGCACTTAGGAACACGCACCCGCATACGTGCGGACTGGCACCACTCTGAAGCAGCGGGGAGAAGGTGAGCCTGCAACTCCTCCAGGGACTTGGCCTGGAGTGTATAGTCATCAGCATAACCTTGAATAGGGACACAACGACCATCCCGGGTGGCGGGTCCCACACCCGGACACCGAGCTTCAATATAACGAATCAGACCATCCGAACAAAGACCAAACAGAGTAGGACTTATAGGGGACCCTTGGAGGATACCGACCTGAGGCTTCAGGAGCTCCCCAGAGGTGCCCCCTACACATAAAGTGACTTGCATCTTCATATAAAGATTTAACAGCAGCCAAGAATTGGTCCGGTACCCCCACCCGAGTTAAGGCCTCCCAAAGAAGGGGGCGAGGAACCCGCTCATAGGCTTTACTTAAATCTAAAGAGCATAAGAATAAGGGGTGGTCTTTGGTAGCAAGGTCAATGAAGTGTTGGATCGCAAAAAGCTGATGCAGGGTGGAGAAGCCCAAGCGGAACCCCGTTTGGGCCTGACAGCGCAACCCCTTGGATTCCACATGCCGAATAAGCCTAGTGCTCAACATGGTGGCGTACAGCCGCATGAAGGGTTCAGGGACAGCAAGAGCGGTAATTCGCCGGATCCAGAGCATCCTTTGCCCCTGGTTTGAACACGGGGACCACCCGGGACACATTGAAATGAGGGGGAATTGTCCCCGCCTGAAACATAGCATTGACAATGGTTAACAGAATCGGGGCCAGGATATGGAAAAGGAAAGGAAGATTACATCCAAAGACCAGCCACTAGGGCTGAAGAGGACGGCAGTACAATGAATGACCCATATCTAGCAAGATATGGGGGTCCTGTCGGCCAGTTTGGGGGTCCGGGGGGCGTTGGGCAAATGGAAGAGATTCAGAGGGAGAACCCTGAACCCTTCACTCCTCCCTCTGTGCAAGGCCTGATTAGGTAGTAAGTCGGTGCGTCGGTTGCGCCCCAGACCTGAACTTGTTTAGGGCTGCGGCTGCAGTCTGGCAACGTCCATAGGCGGTGTAGGGAAACGTAAGTCGGAAGATATGCATCTTAACCTGTATGATCGGAGGCTTCGCGTTGCTTTGCAGGTAATTTCACTTGTGGCCGCCCTTTTGTGGGACACTGAAGCTAGCTGATTGGGTAGTGCCTTCAATGTCTAGGTCTCCGTTATTTCACTGCATGGACCTTTGTGCTCATTTGGATGGGGCTTGGTTAGACTTCTATTCTTCGACATAGGCACCCGGGGTCGGGTAATACCCTAATACCCGAAAAGAATAAACCATCGGAAAATAATTGATTTTCGATGAGGTGTGTGTTGTATCTACAACTTGTATTTATGGATTTCAGTATGGGGTCTTTGGCCGGCCTCGTTGGATACTGTTGCCAGCTGATCTGGGTAGTGCCTTCGAAGCCATCGCTTCATGCACCTTTTATGCTCGATTTGGAAAGTTTTTGCCTAGACATACCCAAACTGAAGAAGCAAACGGAAGAGTCCGATCAACTGTGTCCTGTTATTCCAACTTGTGTGGTTTAATTTGATTTCAGTCCGGAGCATTTGGCTACCAGAATGTCAGTTCACGTAAGGAGAGCAATTTCAGGATCACAGAGTTGATTCAGTTAACTCATCTGCCTCAAGATAGCGTTTCATGCATGTGGTCCTGCCTTCTTCCACTACGAACCACTTGTATGGTCATTTGTGAATCGGCTCAAGAACAGGCCTTGAATATTTTGTTACTTGTGCCCGGTGTAGACAATGTGCACAATCAAACAACTAATACATTTTAGCGGATAGCGATCTTAGGTCAGAAGACGGTAACTTTCAGGTTGGGCAAGAACAAGTGAGAAAGCATACCTGTGAACGAATGTACTTCTAACTCGTAAGGGGCCACCCAATTCTGTTGTATTGCTTGATTCCCTAAACATTACAGTACAATGAACAACTATCTTGTCACTAGGTGTAACTATTTAACCTTATGCACCACGTGTCGTGATCCGGCCAGTGTTGGCCTGCATGTCTATGTCCTACTAGTGAGTTAACACTTGATTTGTGGCTGGTATTGAGTTGCTTTGGGCGTCGCAAGGCCTTCTGAGGCTCATTTGGAAGGTGGGCTTTCATTTGGTGCAACACCCAGTCCACATAAAGGGAGGGCCGTGAGTTGCTTGGTGGCTTGGGTCGGTCCATCAAAGCTGTTCTATCCCAACTCTTACTCCTGTTGGGATAGGTAAAGCACAAACTCACAGGGATGGCAGTGTTCTTCTTTATCTCATTGTCCACACCCTTTAGCTGGACAAGGTACCACATGCAGTCACCCAGTCTGAGATTAGTAGTTGAGTTGGGACCGGAATGAAGGGGCAGAAGGCTGAAAAAAAAAGTGTGCATTGCAGGATCAGCTTCACAGCTCAATGACAACCCTGTGGACGGCACTTCCGACAGATGTACAAAGTCGCATCTTGTCCTTTCTGTCCTTGCCGGAGCTGGCCAAGGTTGCGGCCACCGGCAAGGCATTCTATGAGGAGTACGGGAGGCGCTGCCAGGCTGACGAGGCCTGGCTCTCACAACTCGCTTACTCGACCTTCGGCCAGCGCCTGATATACACCCTCCTGGAGGTCTTCACTTTCCATCTCAAGAACCCGCGAGCTAAGCGGTGCCCGTGCGGGGCACTTTTACAGCTGAAGACACCCGAACTGAGTAGGCGCTTTCATACAGGGGCCTATCTCCATGGTTTGCAAATCAGTGAGGGAGGTCCATGCCCAGAAGCACGTACTCTGCTAGAGCTTGATGACGTCATACTGAAGGCGTCGACATGCGGGCTGCTGCTTGATCCCGGTCTTGGATCAGAAGTCACCTGGCATCTTTCCTTTATCAAAGGAGCTCGGGAGCTGAGACTGTGGTTGGGGTCGGATCTGCTGCTTCGCTTGAGGTGTCGTCCAGAGGAGGCCATGGAAGCATACATCAACCGCTACATATGGCTTGGAGATCGTTATCTTGCGCTGGAGATTTCCCCCCTCCTCGCAGTAGTGCATCTCGCATCCAAGATGGCAGCCAGCCTTCCTCTGAAGACAGCGGTGACCAGATCTAGAGGCCGGCTTTACTGTTCGAGTTGCGCGTGCGAAAAGCTTCTCGGAGATAGTTGTGATCGTCATTTTCTATATGGAATGTCCTGCAAGTATGGGGACGTCAAGTGGAGCGATCTGGGAAGGTTTGTGCGTGGGCACGCGCCACGGGGGCTGTCACTCCTGCACATGCGGCACTGGCGCTTTGGGGAAAGCTTGCCTGACTTGACACTGTATCTGGTGAGCCCCCCCCCCCCCCCGGGGCGGGAATGCGCAAACCGCAAGTGTGTCAAGGCTGGATTATAGGTGGTTTACGAAGTCATGGAGTGGCGCAGCAGGGATGGTATTTGACGTGGGGTGTGTGTGAGCAGTGGGGAACCGGGTGAGTATGCATGTGGGGAGGCAAAGGGGGGTGAGTAAATGGGAGGGAGGGAGAGGGGGGGAGGGCGGGCGAGCGCGGGGTGTGCGTTTACGCAGGATGTATGGGCACTAGTGAGGGCGCTCTAACAGTTGACATTTCACGCTCGCGCAACACCGGTTGTGGGAGTGTCGGGAGGGGAGTGGGGGTTGGAGTGGGGGACAGGTCTCACGGGATGGCCCAAGCATGCTGCGTGTGACGGCAGTTTTTTGTTTTGGGGGGCGCAGGCACTCCCACGAATGGCAAAGCGATCTCGATTGTCTGGCGAGGATGATTGGAGAGCGACTCACTACTGGCATTGGCTTCGCGCCAGTTTGAGGACACCGCAATAGAGCTGGCTGTGTATCTCCCTGTCCGGGCCACTAGTGCCCGTTTGAGACTGGGATGGGACTGGCGCAATCCCCGTCATGGTCTTAGGGGCGGAACTGGACGGGGCAAGCCCTGGGCAGCCTGGTCCCGTGGACGGGTTAGCATTGTAGTACCCCAGCTTCTTGAGTTAATGGTATCACGATAGTGGACAGCGTGTAGGGAACGGGTGGTAGTGAGGGAGGAAGAGATTGAGGGGGCTCCCTCCCTCCCTTCCTCCCTCACTACCACCCGTTCCCTACACGCTGTCCACTCCCCTGGGAAGGGAGGGAAGGAGCGCGCGCGCTCTCTCTGATCAAGATTCAATTATACTAAAGCAAGTATAGTTCACATGCCAAGTCTAACATCAGACACGTGTGGCTCAGAAGCAAAATGAGTCCAAAATCATGGTTCCTTAGGCTACTCTCAAATGTCCATAACCATGAGAAGCTCACTGTCAATAGCAGCTCTGACCACACCCTGCAATTGTGCGTGCAGGTTTGCATATGTACAATCCTACTTTCCTACTACCCCAAATTCAAGGCGGAACCCCTCTCGTGTAGTGCCCTTACTTTTTAATGAGCCCATAGTGATTCAGGCATCTGACGTACTGCAAACCATCTCACGTTCCAGAATTGGATCCAATGGACCCTCGGTCAATCAGTATTGTGACATACTGCAAGTCCGTGCACTTTCTAGTGGACTCAAGGTCAATTAGGCTGCTGACATACTGTAAGTCTTTGAAGTTGCAAAGGACCAATGTTACTTGAATGCTCATGGAAGCTCTTGACGTTTTGCAAGTAATCTCAACTTCCAATGGGTCAATCGTAATTTGAACCTCAATGTACTGCAATTTTAGTTTATTTTCCAACGGACCCATCCTCAGCGAGGATCTTGGTGGAATACAATTCAATTCTATTTCAAATGACCTATTTCAAATGACCAATGGGCCAAGCTCAGGCGCAACACACGGCAAATCATTCCACTTTTCATTTAATTTATAATTAAGAGTGAAGCCTATTCTAACCGCATACCATAAATCCATCATGCAGGGACGCGGAATCCAGGGGCCAAACATGCAAGGTGATAATGAGAGGGAGAGGGAGAGGGAGAGGGGGGGGGGAGAGAGAGAGAGAGAGAGAGAGAGAGAGAGAGAGAGAGAGAGAGAGAGAGAGAGAGAGAGAGAGAGAGAGAGAGAGAGAGAGAGAGGGGGGGGGGGGAGAGAGAGAGAGAGAGAGAGAGAGAGAGAGAGAGAGAGAGAGAGAGAGAGAGAGAGAGAGAGAGAGAGAGAGAGAGAGTCATTTAATTTCTAACAACATTGGACCATGCTCAGGCATGATGTTCAAACACTGCAAGTCAATTTTCTTTCCGTTGGACCCATGCTCAGTTAAAATGCTGACGTACTGCAGGTGTTTTTACTTCCGTTCAATCGGAGACATGGTGAGTAAGGAACCTGACGTACTGCAAGTGCTTTCCCATGGATAGCATTTGCAGTACGTCAGGTTCCTTACTGACCATGGATAGGAAATGCATTTCATATGAACCCGTGCTCACATAGGATGCTGACGCATTACACTACAACTCATTTCCCTTCCAAGAGAACTATGGTCAGTTGTGACCCTCACGTACTATTGCAAGTCATTGCGGTCCACATGGAAATAAACCCTGAACCTCCAGCAACCATGAGCCTCAGGCAATCAGAGTCCCAAATGTACATATTCAAGTAGCGAGAGAAGAGACTGCCACTCGCATCAGATCATCTGATTCAGATGCCCCAGATGATCTGGCCAGATCAACATTAAGATCGGCCGAACGGTACTCCGGTAGAAGACACCCTCCTTTGGAGCAACTTTCATGGCTTACCAATAAGAATTCTTAAGGGTTTAGGGGTTCAATTGCAACTTTTGGCAACTAGTCAAAATGGGAAATGGTTGGGTGCCGTCCTAACAAAGTTGTCTCCCAAGTCGGGAGTCGTTTTGTAAAACATGCTTCGCCCCAGCACCGCTAGACTGCTACTTTTGTTTCAAATACAAGTTCTTCTAGCATTCCCGGCAATTCAAAGGTTTATTCTCGATGTGCATTCTAATTCTGCTCCCTTCGATGCTGAATCGTGTCAAGGAAGCACCGCCCTGTGCGGTGCTGCCACCATTCCGGCATTACAAATCAATAGCGCGCACCAAGTTCTCCGTTTCTTCACAGGGGCGTATCAGAATTGGAGACATGTCATAATGGGGCACCAGCGTCTTCTGAGGTGGGGAGCGCTCAGTTTCATTTGAGGATCCCTGTCCAGGCCATCTCTCAACGTGACTGTTGTGTTATGTACAGGCAGTGGACACAAGGGGATCCATAATTGACATAAGCATGGCACTAGGGCCGGAATCTGTGACATGGGACTCCGCAGAAGGCCTTGGGGAGTTTTGCCGGCTTGGCAAGTCGCAAGAGCTTGGTGACATCTGCAATTTATCCGTCATCAACAACCTGTCCGTTCATTCTGGCACGCATGTAGATGCTCCTAGTCACTTTGTAGAGGTGACCTTCTTTCCCCTTGCCATCTGGGAACGCGCATGCTGAGCAGGGGCTGTCACTATGTAGAGGTCACAATCGTCCTTGTGCCGTGAAGGCAGCACCAGCATGAAGTACATGGATTGTATGTCTGAAGTTCCAGTGGCTCCTAATCTATGTGCCCTGCAAAGGCTTCTGCATATGTCTGGCAGAGGGCTGGATGGGTTGAGGTAATGGAGCATAGCGGAGAAGATTGCAAGGGAGCCCTCTTGGGATTGAGAGGAGACGAGCTAGTGTCGCAACACTGTGATTTGTGCTGATGCGGGGAGCAGGGTCTTCTTGGGAAATAGCTCTTTGACTGCAATGTGGCCTGCATTGTTTGGAGAGCTGATTTTTTTGCCTTCGACAATGTGTTGGGCAGCTTCTGGGTTAGAGCCAA